>MCJB01047229.1:208560-303437 GCA_002018475.1 Nicotiana obtusifolia
GGGGATCGAAAAACCTAGTCTTATCCTGTTATCCATATCTTTGTAAATAATTGTTGAGTTCATAATATGGGCTTATGACTCCTCAGATCAGAAAAACATAAAAGACCTATCTTTTTTAATGAAAAAAGCACAAAAGAACTATTGAATGATTACCGATTTATATAGAAGGGAGTTGAATTATTTTCATTGACTAATCAACAGAGAAAGCTTTCTCACTGGAATGAAATTTTATTTTATATAAATAGAATTGAAATGGATAAATTTATCACGAGGTTGGACCATTCTCAACCAAGTCCTAGTTGTCAATCCTTGAATCAAGATGAACTCGATTTGGAGTCACTTAAAGGCGATCCGGGAGAAGGAATAACTATTGCTAAATATAACCCTCGAATATGAGATGAAGTGAGGAAACATTATATTCAACAAGTTCCTTGTCAACTTTTCTAGCATCAATTTCCAAAAACTTAATAGGAGGGGGAATGCGTCAATTTGTTCCAAGTTGGTTCAATGGTCAATTTTCAAAATGGTTGGAGTATAGTGTGAAGAAAGATGCGGCATATCGCTTATTTCTTTATTTATTCAAAAATAAATATATTCATGGAAGTACAGCTGAAGTTTATACAAAGAATGGTTTTCGGGTTTGGAATAAGTGTCTTTAAATATTCCATTTACATGTTGGTGATGTTAATAGCGTCTATGATAAATGTTTCAAAGAGATGCTAGATTTATCAAATCTTCATCAATCAATCCAAGTTATTTTTGATAAGCACTCTGAGAAATTGAAAAGTGGATATCGGATGCGTATAAAAGCATTAATCGATGTGGCAAGACTTCTATTGTTGTATGAATTGCTTTTTAGGGGTCATGACGAAAGTAAATTTTTAGCAAATCAAGGCTTCTTTCTAGGATTCTTACGATGGCATGGGGATAAGCATCCGAATGTGGAAAAAGTAATATTAGAGAATGCTAGAGAATGCTCCACAAAATGATACTTTGACTTGCCCTATGATCCAAAAGGATATTATCAATGCTTGTGCAAAAAAAATATTAAAGGCTATAATTGGAGGCTTAAATGGAGATTACTTTGGCATATTAGCTGATGGTCCAAAGATATCTCACAAAAAGAACAAATGGCTCTTGTTTTGCGTTATATTGATAAGAATGGTGAAGTGGTAGATCGATTTGTTGGTCTTGTACATAATAGTGATACATCGGCATGCTCATTGAAGGAAACAATCTACTCTTTACTTTCAAAGCTCTCACTAGGTCCATCCCAAATACATGAACAAGGTTATGATGGAGCTAGTAACATGAGAGGAGAGATAAACTGTCTCATGACTTGCGTTGTGAAAGATAGTCCATCGGCATATTATATTCATTGCTTTGCGCATCAGTTACAATTAACACTTGTTGTTATTACTAAAAAGCATTTGGATGTTGAAGGTTTCTTTTGCCATGCAAGCTGAAAAGTTAAAACAATTACTTGAGTCCGGTGAAGTTCATACTGGGTGAGGACTAAATAAAAAGAGAGAAATCAAGCAAAATATCTTTTGAGTGAGATAATAACATTCAAATTTATTTTTATGCTTCAATTGATATTAAAAGTGTTGGCAATGTCAAAAGAGTTGAACAAAATCCTATAAAAGAGAGATCAATATATTGTTAATACAGTGGAGTTTCTTAATATTACAAAGAAAAGATTGCAAGATATGAGGGAAATTGGATGGGAGTCCTTGCTAGATGGTGTTTCCTTATTTTGTGATATGCATGACATCTAAATTCCCAAGATGGATGAATCCTATTTTCCAGGAAAGTCGAAGCGCAAGTCTTCTGGTGTTTGTTATTCACACTACTTGCATGTTGCTGTGTCACGACCCGGAATCCAACCTCGGGGTCGTGATGGCGCCTAACATCCACTTGCTAGGCAAGCTGACCTGAGATAGTTAAATAACCAAATTTTAATAGTTTAAACAAGGTGATGATAGATAACAAGAGATAGGAACTCAATCTAATACAACACCAACATAAGTCATGTAATAACATCTACTCCCAAAGATCCGGAGCAAGCTACTAGAAGTTCTACAAACAGAGTCTGAAATAAATACAACTGTTTTGAATGAAGTGAATAGTAAAAGAAGGAAGAGGAAAGGGACTCCAAGGTCTGCGTACGCCAGCAGATCTACCTCAAGTCTCAGTATGCAATAATCCGAGCTGACATACCTCACACACCGTTGGGACCAATACAAAAATCTGCACAAGAAGTGCAAAAGTGTAGTATGAGTACAACCGACCTAATATACTCCGTGAGTGTCAAGCCTAACCTCGACGAAGTAGTGACGAGGCTATGACAAGACACTCACATAATTAAACCTGTACAAACATAGATATATGTACAAAACAGCAACAAATAGAGATTTGACAATTTAGTATTGGGAGGGGACATGCGAAAGGGGGAGAAGATACGATAACTACAACAGGTATGACAACACAAGATAGCCAAATAAATCATCAACCAATGAGAACATATAATCATACGGTATAAAGATGGCACAACATCACCCTTCATGCTTTTACTCTCATCCTTACTATGAAATGATGATATAAGTAAAATGAAATGACACAACATCACCATTCATTCTTTTACTCTCGATTTCCCCATGTATCAATGAATAATTGGGAATAATGGCACGACATCACCCTTCATGCTTTTACTCTCGATCTCACCATATAACAATAAATGATATAGATGGCACGACATCACCCTTTGTGCTTTGAAACTCTCCCTCACCATGTAGTAAAGATAATATAAATTCGGGAGATAAATAGTGCAGAGAATGTGCTTTACGTCAAATAAATTCCAAGATACCAAACCTCAACTTCCAAAATACTCAACCATTACTAATTAAGCAATAATTATGGAAGGAATGATCAAATAAGTAATAATCTAATCTAATCATGGATATCATAATTAAAATTCAATAATTCACAAGGAAACGAGTTACACCGCATGATTTATCCCCCAACAACGCATAAATGCTTGTCACCTCACATATACATTGTACCCAATCGTTAATCACGTAGCAAATAGGCAAACAAGTCATAATCCCTCAAGTCAAGTTTAACCACGACACTTACCTCACTATGAAATCAAATCAAAGCTCCACTGGGGCCTTTCCTCTAAAATCCGCCTCCATACCAATCGAATCTAGCCAAATGTCGTTCAAACAAATTAAAATAAGCTTTAGAAACTACCCATGAGTGAAAAATATTTAATCTTTAATGATTTTAAAAAAAGTCAACAAAAATCAACCCCAAGTCGTTTGGTCAAAACCCGAGGTTCAGACCAAAACTCAATCACCAATTTACCTCGAGCCCGGTTATGTAATTAGTTTCGAAATCCGACCTCAATTCGAGGTCTAAATCCTAAATTTACCAAAATCCCTAATTCTACCCAAATTCGTAATTTCTACCATAAAAATCTTAGATTTGATATTGAAAACTTATGAAATATCATGGGTAATTGAAATGAAATAGATTAAAGTCACATACCAATGAATTTAGGAAGAAAATCTTTTGGAAAAATCACCTCTAGAGTGTTTAGGGTTGAGAGTTTAAAAGAAATGAGCTAAATCCTATTTTCCCTCTTTTACCCAGCGGTAGTAATCGCAATTGCGACACTTAGTTCGCAATTGCAATCAACCATTCGTAAATGCGAATAAGTCATTGAGCCTGTTGTCATTACAAATGCGACTTTATCGCAAACGCGAATCAAGGCGGTCCACAAATGCAAACAACTTCGCAAAAGCGCACAGTACCAAATCAGGCAGTGGTCACAATTGCGATCAAAACCTTCGCAATTGCAAAGATACAGAATCCGTAAATGCGAAGAATTTCTGGCAAATGCAAACTCTTCCCAATCCAGCCCCTGCTCGCAAATGCGATTCATTGTTCACAAAAGCGACGCTCGCATTTGCGAGCCAGACCTCGCGAATGCGAGATCTGCAGTCCAGCACCAGAAATAAACTTGCATAAGCTATTCTTCTAAGTCCAAAATCACTCCTTAGCCTATCCGAAACTCAGTCGAGCCTTCGAGCAATCGAACCATCTCGAAAGGACTAGGATCCGGGAATAGAGCGACTTAGAGCGGTAAGCTTATTCTCTGCGGGGCTCCAAACCAAACATGCACACAGGTCCAAAAATATCATACGAACTCGCCAGCGCGATCGAAACACCAAAATAACACCTAGAACTACGAATTAGACACCAAAATGAATGAAATTTTCAATGAAACTTAAGAACTTTCAATTTTCAACCGGACGTCCAAATCACGTCAAATCAACTCTGTTTTGCACTAAATTTTGCAGACAACGTTCGAAACCGGGCAACAACAAAGTCAACTTACGGTCAAATTTAGGAATTCTTTAAACCTTTAGATTTCTAGTTTTCAACAAATTACGTTAATTCAAGCTAGGGACTTCCGAATTCAATTCTGGGCATACGCCAAAGTCTCAAATCATGATACGGACCCACCGAGACTGTCAAAACACTGTTCTGGGTATATTTACACAAAATGTTGACCATAGTCAATTCAATTATGTTTTAAGGCATGATTTCACATTTTCATTAATTTTCTCATAAGAACCTTCAGAAAAAGGACGCAGACTGCGGACGCAAATCAAGGAAGCCTAAATGGAGCTATACGAGGTCTCGAAACACAGAAATGAAGGGTAAAACTATAAATGACCTATTGGGTCATCATATTCTCCACCTTTAAAATAAATGTTCATCCTCGAACGGACATAGAAAAGTACCGGACAAGTGAAAGAGTATGGATATCTACTCTGCATGTCCGACTCGGACTCCCACGAGGCAGCCTCGATTGGCTGACCTGTCCGCTGCACTCGAACTGAAGGATAACTCTTAGTCCTCAACTGCCGGATCTGCCGGGCTAGAATAGCCAACTGCTCTTCCTCATAAGTCAAATCCTTTTCCGATTGGACTGATATGAAATCTAACGCATGGGATAGATCACTATGATACTTTCGGAGCATGGACACGTGGAACACCAAATGGACTGCTGATAAACTAGGTGGCAATGCGAGCTTGCGGGCCACCTCACCCACTCTATCAAGATTCTCAAAGGGTCTGATAAACCTAGGGCTCAACTTGTCCGTCTTTCCGAACCTCATCACACCCTTCACGGGTGAAACCCGGAGCAAATACCCTGTCTCCAACCATGAATGCAACATCACGAACTCTACAGTCGGCATAACTCTTCTGCCTGGACTGAGCGGTGCGAAGTCGATCTTGAATAATCTTGAACTTATCCAAGGTATCCTGTACAAAATCTGTACCCAACAACTGAGCCTCCCCCGGGTCAAACCATCCAACTGGCGAATGGCACCGCCTCCCGTATAACTCCTCATAAGTAGCCATATGAATGCTCGACTGGTAGTTGTTATTGTAGGCAAACTCCGCAAGCGAAAATAACTGATCCCAAGAACCCACGAAATCCATAACGCAAGCGCGAAGCATATCCTCTAATATCTGAATAGTGCGCTTGAACTGCTCGTCCGTATGGGGATGAAATGTTGTACTCAACTCCACCCGCATTCCCAACTCAGGTTGTACGTCCTCCAGAAGTGCGTGGTGAACTACGTACCTCGATCAGAAATGATAGACACAGGAACACCGAAAGACGAACGATCTTGAGAATGTAGATCTTAACCAACCGTTTTGATGAATAAGTAACTGCCACTGGAATGAAATGTGCTGACTTGATTAACCTGTCTACAATGACCCATACCGCATTGAACTTCTTCTGAGTCCGTGAGAATCCAACAACAAACTCCATAGTGATACGCTCCACTTCCACTCAGGAATCTCTAACCTCTGAGGCAAACCACCAAGCCTCCGATGCTCGTACTTTACTTGCTAAACATTTAGACACCGAACTACATATGCAACTATATCCTTCTTCATCCTCTTCCACCAATAATGCTACCGCAAGTCCTGATACATCTTGGCGACACTCAGATGAATAGAATACCGGAAATTGTGGGCCTCTTCAAGAATCAACTCACGAAGCCTATCCACATTGGGCACACAAATATGGCCCTGCATCCGCAAAACCACATCATCTCCAACAGTAACCTGATTAGCACCATTGTGCCGCACCGTGTCCTTAAGGACAAGCAAATGGGGATCATCATGCTGACGCTCTCTGATGCGCTCATACAAGGAAGACCAAGCGCCTATGCAAGCTAGAACACGACTGGTCTAGAAAACATCTAACATCACGAACTGATTGGCCAAAGCCTGAACAACTGCTACAACCGGCCTCTCACCCACTGGAATATACGCAAGGCTACCCATACTCACCGCTTTTCTACTCAAGGCATCGGCTACCACATTGGCCTTCCCGGGGTGATACAAAATGGTGATATCATAGTCTTTCAACAACTCCAACCACCTTCTCTGCCTCAAGTTGAGATCCTTTTGCTTGAACAAATACTGTAGACTCCGATGGTTCGTGAATACCTTGCACGAAACGTCGTAAAGATAGTGCCTCCAAATCTTCAGCACATGAACAATGGCTACCAACTCCAACTCATGAACAAGGTAATTCTTCTCGTGAACCTTCAACTGCCCCAATGCGTACATAATCACCCTGCCCTCCTGCATCAATATCGCACCGAGGCCAATATGAGATGCATTGCAATATACCGTGTAGAATCCTGAACCTGTGGGCAACTCCAACACTAGCACCGTAGTCAAAGTAATCTTGAGCTTCTGAAAGATCAACTCACACTCATCCGACCATCTGAATGGGATACCTTTCTGAGTCAATCTAGTCAATGGGGCTGCTATTGATGAAAACCCCTCCACGAACCAGCGATAATAACCCGCCAAACCTAGGAAACTCCGGATCTCTGTAGCTGAAGTAGGTCTAGGCTAATTCTAGACTGTCTCAATCTTCTTAGGATCCACCTTTATGCCATCTGCCGATACAACATGCCCCAAAAGGGCAACTGAGTCTAACCAAAACTCACACTTTGAAAACTTGGAATATAGCTGGCTATCTCTCAGAGTCTGAAATATAATCTGAAGATGCTGCTCATGCTCCCTTGGACTGCGGGAGTAAATCAAGATATCATCAATGAATACGATAACAAAGAAACCAAATAGGGCTTGAACACCCGGCTCATCAAATCCATTAATGCTATTGAGGCATTTATCAACCCAAAGGACATCACTAGGAACTCATAATGCCTATACCGAGTCCGAAAAGTCATCTTAGGGACATCAGACGCCCCTAGTCTTCAATTGATGGTAACCAGACCTCAAATCAATCTTCGAAAACACTTGTGAAGCTCACCAAATAAGTCGTCAATTGTCAGCAACGGATATTTGTTCTTGATAGCGACCTTATTCAACTGCCGATAGTCTATACACATCCTCATCGACCCATCATTCTTCTTTACGAACAACATAGGCGCACCCCAGGGCGAGACACTAGGTCTAAGCCTTTGTCAAGCAAGTCTTGCAACTGCTTCTTCAATTCCTTCAACTTTGGCGGGGCCATACGGTATGGTATAGGCTGAGTGCCCAGAGCCAAATCAATACAAAAGTCAATATACCTGTCAGGTGGCATCCCCGGCAAATCTATAGGAAACACCTCTGAAACTCACGAATGACTGGTACTTAATCCGTGGAAGGAACCTCTGCACTAGATTCGCGGACATAGGCCAAATAAGCTAGACATCCCTTCTTGACCATACGTCGAGCCTTCACATAAGAAATAACTCTGCCGGTAGAGTAGCTAGGAGTCCCTCTCCACTCTAATCGAGGCAACCCCGGCATGGCTAAGGTCACCGTCTTGGCTTGACAGTCTAATCAGCATGATAAGGTGATAGCCAATCCATACCCAAGATAACATCGAAATCTACCATATCAAGAAGTAGAAGATCTGTGCTAGTCTCAAGACTCTCAATACACACATGAGCGATAAACACGGTCTACCACAATAGAGTCTCCCATAAGCATGGACACATACGCAGGAGCACTCAAAAAATCACGAGGCACAACCAGATACGAAACAGAATAGGATGACACGTAGAAATAAGTAGATCAGGATCAAATAGAACTGAAGCATCTCTATGGCAAACTGGAACAATACATGTGATAACAACGTCTGATGACTCGGCCTTAGGTCTAGCTGGGAAAGAATAACATCGAGGATGGGCCCCACTACTCTGAACCACGTCTTTAGGACCTCTAGCTGGCTGGCCTCCACCTCTAACAGCCTGACCTCCACTTATAGGCGTGACCTCCACCTTGCCTGACCCCTGTCTAGCTGGCTGAGCAGGTGGTGGAGCAATCGGTGCCGGAATTATGGCACGAGAACCCTGCTGCTGCATGCTGCTCTATGACTGGGGGCAAAATCTAGCAATGTGCCTCAGATCACCACAAGTATAATAAGACCTCGACTGCTATGATGGAACTGGCCCTGTCGACCTGAGTAACCACTCTGATAACTCTGGATCGGAGGTGCACTAATAGGAGCTGGTGGTGAACAATAGGGTAGCTGCTCAGGATAAGACACATAAGGACCACTGCTCGTTGAAGCAGTGTGAGATACACGTAACACTGAATGAAATGGTCTGGGAGGATGGCCTCTACCAAAAGTACCCCTGCCTCCAGATGAGGCACTACTAAAACTACCGGAATGATGATGCTTCTTATCTGACACTGGCTCCCTCTCCTGAGCATGAACCAACTCAATCCATCTAGCAATATCTACGATCATCTGGAAAGAAAATCACTCTCAGTCTCCTTGGCCATCTATAGCCTGAGAGTGAAAGTGAGCCCATCAATAAATCTCTTCACTCTCTCTATCTCAGTAGGAAGCAAGATAGTGGCATGGTGAGCTACGTCCACAAATTGAGTCTTGTACTGGATAACAGTCATACCATTTTGCTGAAGACGCTCGAGCTGCTTGCGGTACTTCTTTCTCAGAGTGATAGGAATGAACTTCTCTAGAAATAGCTGTGAGAACTAATCCCAGGTAAGTGCAGGCGACCCAGCTGGTTTAGTTAATATATAATCTCTCCACTATCTCGGGTCGGAATTAGTCATCTGAAATGCTGCAAAATCGACTCCATTGGTCTCTACTATACCCATGTTGCGCATTACCTGGTGGAAACGGTCCAGAATATCGTGTGGGTCCTCCGAAGATGCACCACTGAAATGAACAAAAAAGAGCTCGGTGAACTTATCCAACCTCAACATAGCCTCAGAAGACAAAGCAGGCCTATCACCGGCCTATGCCACAACAACCGGCTAAACCACCCCAAATGGTGAGGGTGCTGGAGTCTGATACTGGAGAGCCACCTACTCCAGGGTGTGAGTAGCGGGAGTATGTACTTCTCCCCCAGCTTGACAGACGGCTGGTGCCATCGGGAATGTTACCAGTCTGGGCCACACTCTCCATAAGGCCCACTAAATAGACTAGAGCATCCTGGAGCACTGGGGTGGCTATGAACCCCTACAAAACCTAAGCTGGTCTGACGGGTACAGTCTGAGCTGGAACCTCCTCCTCAAAATCCACCTGAGGCTCCACTGCTGATGCTGCTGCTCGAGCTCTAGGCTGAGCTCTGCCTCTGCCTCGGCCTTTGGCGCGACCTCGACCTCTGCCCCTGTAGTAGCTGCCACAGGGGCTCCAGCTCCTGTCTGGCTGTAGATGTAGTCCGTGTTCTCGCCATCTGTGAGAGGACAAGAATAGAATGGTTCAATCATCAATGATAGAATAAAATTGCACGACAGAGTAAGAAAGAAGTGATATTTTTCCTAAACTCCAAAGCCTCTAGAACATAAGTACAGACGTCTCCATACCGATCCTCCAAGCGTTACTAAGCTTATCGTGACTCGTGAGACCTAGGCAACCTAGCACTTTGATACCAACTTGTCACAACCTGGAATCCCAACCTCGGGGTCGTGATGGCGCCCAACATCCACTTGCTAGGCAAGCCGACGTGAGATAGTTAAATAGCCAAATTTTAACAGTTTAAACAAGGTAAAATGATAAATAACGAGAGATAGGACTTCAATCTAATACAACACCAACATAAGTCATGTAATAATATCTACTCTCAAAGATCCGGAGTCACGAGTACACGAGCTACTAGAAGTTCTACAAATAGAGTGAAATAAATAGAACTGTTTCGAATAAAATGAATAGTAAAAGAGGGAAGAGGAAGGGGACTTCAAGGTCTGCGGATGCCAGCAGATCTACCTTAAGTCTCCGTATGCAATAATCCGAGCTGACGCACCTCACGAATGGCTGGGGCCAATACAAAAATCTGCACAAGAAGTGCAAAAGTGTAGTATGAGTACAATCGACCCAATGTACTTTGTAACTGTCGATCCTAACCTCGACGAAGTAATGACGAGGTTATGAAAGGACACTCACATAATTAAACATGTACAAACATAGATATATGTACAAAACATCAACAAATAGAGATTTAACAATGTACAATTGGGAGGGGACATGCGAAAGGGGGAGAAGATACGATAACTATGACAGGTGTGAAGCACAAGATAGGCAAATAAATCATCAACCAATGAGAACAGATAAACATACAGTATAAAGATGGCAGAGTATCACCATTCGTGCTTTTACTCTCATCCTTACCATGAAATGATGATATAAGTAAAATGAAATGGCACGGCATCACCCTTCGTTCTTTTACTCTCGATTCGCCCATGTATCAATGAATAATTGGGAAGAATAGCACCGCATCACCCTTCGTGCTTTTACTCTCGATCTCACCATTAACAATGAATAAATGATATAGATGGCATGACATCACCCTTCGTGCTTTATTCTCTTCCTCACTATGTATTAATCAATAAATGAGATAATGAAATGGCACGATATCACCCTTCGTGCTTTGACACTCTCCCTTACCATGTAGTAAAGATAATATAAATTCGGGCGATAAAGAGTGCGGATAATGTGCTCTACATCAAATAAAATTCCAAGATACCGCACCTCAACTTTCAAAATACTCAACCATTACTAATTAAGCAATAATTACTGAAGGAATGATCAAATAAGTAATAATCTAATCAAAGCATGTATATCATAATTAAAAGCAACAATTCATAAGGAAACGAGTTACACCTGCATGCTTTATCCCACAACAACGCATAAATGCTCGTCACCTCACATATATATTGTACCTAATTGTTAATCATGTAGCAAATAGGCAAACAAGTCATAATTCCTCAAGTCAAGGTAAACCACGACACTTACCTCACTCCGCAATCAAATCAAAGCTCAACTGGGCCTTTCCTCTAAAATCCGCCTCCAAAACAATCAAATCTACCCAAATATTGTTCAAACAATTCAAAATAAGCTTTAGAAACTACCAATGAGTGAAAAAGATTCAATCTTTAATGATTTCAGAAAAAGTCAACAAAAGTCAATCCCGGGCCCACTTGGTCAAAACTCGAGATTCGGACCAAAACCTAATCAGTCATTCACCTCTAGCCCGGTTATGTAATTAGTTTCGAAATCCGACCTCAATTCGAGGCTTAAATCCCAAATTTACAAAAACTCCTAATTTCTACCATGAAAATCTTAGATTTGATGTTGAAAACTTATGAAATGTAATGTGTAATTGAAAAGAAATAGATTAAAGTCACTTATCAATGAATTTAGGAAGAAAATTTCTTGGGAATGTCGCCTCTAGGGTGTTTAGAGTTGAGAGTTTAAAAGAAATGAGCTAAATCCCATTTTTCCCTCTTTTATCCAGCTGCAGTTATCGCAATTGCGACACATGGTTCGCAATTGCAATGATCGCAAAAGCAATCAACCCTTCACAAATACAAAAAAGTCACTGAGCTTGTCGAACCAAGGTCGTCCGCAAATGCGAACAATACTTTGCAAATGCGAAGCAGTACCAATCAGTTAGTGGTCGCAATTGCGACCAAAACCTTCGCAATTGCGAAGATACAATGTCCGCAAATGCGAAGAATTTCTCGCAAATGCGAAATCTTCCTAACCCAGCCCATGCTCGCAAATACGACTCATTATTCGCATAAGCGAGGCTCGCATTTGCGAACCAGACCTCGCAAATGCGAGATCTTCAGTCCAGCACCAGAAACAAACAAGCATCAGCTATTCTTCTAAGTCCAAAATGACTCCGAAGCCTATCCGAAACTCATCCGAGCACTCGAGGCTCCAAACCAAACATGCACACAAGTCCAAAAATATCATACAAACTCGCTCGCACCATAGAAACACTAA
Source organism: Nicotiana obtusifolia (assembly GCA_002018475.1). Lineage (NCBI taxonomy): Eukaryota > Viridiplantae > Streptophyta > Magnoliopsida > Solanales > Solanaceae > Nicotiana > Nicotiana obtusifolia. The sequence continues at coordinate 220,877 of MCJB01047229.1, forward strand.
AATAACACCTAGAACTACGGATCAGACACCAAAACAAATGAAATTTTCAATGAAACTTAAGAACTTTTAATTAACCGGACGTCCGAATCACGTCAAATCAACTCTGTTTGGCACCAAATTTTACAGACAAGTCATAAATACTGTAACGAACTTATACCAAGTTCCGTAACCAAAATTTGAACCCGGTAGCAACAAAGTCAACTTACGGTCAAACTTAGGAATTCTTTAAACCTTTAGATTTCTAGTTTTCAATAAATTGCGTTAATTCAAGCTAGGGATTTCCGAATTCGATTCTGGGCATATGCCCAAGTCTCAAATTACGATACGGACCCACCGGGACCGTCAAAATACTGATCCGGGTCCGTTTACATAAAACATCAACCGTAGTCAACTCAATTGAGTTTTAGGGCACAATTTTATATTTTCATCAATTTTCTCATAAAAACCTTTCGAAAAAAGGACACGGACTGCGCACGCAAATCGAGGAAGGCTAAAATGGAGCTATACGAGATCTTAGAACACATAAATGAAGGGTAAAACTATAAATGACCTATGGGGTCATCATATGTTATCTTTTATGTTGTGACTAATGTGTAACTTGAAGAACTTAATGACCCTTTTGATGCAGTGAATAAAGATTTGCTTCTCGGGATGGCTAGCTTGAATGCAGCTAATTCTTTTGCTAATTTTGGTAAAGGTAAAATAATGACTTTAGCAAAATATTATCCAAATGAGTTTGATGAGGTATAAATTCGGGATTTGAGTTATCAACTCGATACTTTCATAATTCATATGCGATATGGTAATCCAAAGTTCTCCAACTTGCAAGGAATTAGTGATTTGCAAAATCATTGGATGAGGTAAATCTCGTGGAGACTTATTCCTATGTTTATTTACCTGTAAAGTTGACTCTGATTTTATTTGTTGTTATCGCAACTGTAGAGAGAGCATTCTCACCCATGAAGCATATAAAGAATGAAGAGCGGAATAGCATGGTTGACCAATATTTAAATGATTGTTTAGTTTATTACATAGAGCGTGATGCCTTTACCAATGTAAGTATTGATGTCATTTTTGACCATTTTCAAAATATGAAAACTCTGACCATTGTTGGATGATATATATTTATAATATTAGTAATATTATTGTAGGCTTATGCTTTGCATCAAGTAGTTAGAGCTATTATATATTTTTTCCTTTGCTCGATTTTTCATTAAGATGAATAGCCCGAATCGAAGTCCAAGTTGATCAAATCGATTAGCTTAGTACTCGAAACCTTCAAATCTTGAATCCGCCTCTAGTTAGGATAAACTACGTATCAACTTTGAAATTTCTGATCCACCTCTAAATCCTCATAAGCATACCACAGAGAAGATAAGTTCTTTTACCATAAAAGCATTTGAAATCCTCCTCATTGAAAAAATCAATAAAACTAGTCTTCTAATAATAGGCTTCAATTTTTAATAGAACTCTCTGTCGAAGGTCCTCTTAAAATCATCTCTAAGTTTATCGATTTGTGGCAGAGTCCTAGACAACTTGCCCACCATCGTGAGCCTGCATTTCTCTGCCAATAGGTCGTCATCGCTTTTCAAAAACATCACCTTTGCTTTTCCATCCACAAATTCATAGGGCATGTGTTCTAAACACAGACCTTTCTGTCCACCTCCATTCGCGAAAGCATTCAGGCAGTCAAGTAACTTGACTTATTCAGGAACCCATTAGTAGCAGGGTTTGAGAGTGGGACATACCCTTACTACTGATTGTAGATCGACAGCTTACCAATCGGATTCATCGAAGATAGCCACTTTGAAAGGTACGGTTTTTGCCCTAGTTCGCAATTTTGGGAGTGCATGAAGACGCATTCTGTAATTACATAATTTATGTACTGTTATTTTATTCTATGTGGGTCTTGGAATTTCCAAAATAAAAACGGTGAAATTCTTATAAAGTATTGTTAGGAGAAACAACAGGTAAAGATGAACATGATGAAACAAGTAGCTAAGACTAGTCTTGTTTCTCACTTCTTTTTAAATACTTGTTTGGCTAGACCTATTTATTAAATTATTCATCAAATTAAATCTACCACAATGACATGACTTTGTGTTATCTGTATTCAGCCTTTTTGTTAAATTGTTCACAAATTTTACTTCATTGGCATAAGCCTGTGATTTTTTAATTGTTCACCAAATTCTGCCATATAGATATCACTCGATTGACATGAATTTTTGTTATATTTATTCTATATATCTTGTATAATTTTTCATAAATTTCGCCCGATTGAAATAACTTTGTGTTATATTCATTCTACCTATCTTATTCAATTATTTACAAAATTTACCCGATTGACGTGACTTTATGTTATATTCATTCCACATATCTAGCTTAATTATTCGTAAATTTCGCCCAATTGGCATAAGTTTGTGCTATATTAAGTTTACTTATCTTGTTCAATTATTCACAAAATCCGCCCAATTGACATGACTTTGTGCTTTATTTATTCAACTTACTTGTTCGATTATTCGTAAATTATACTCTAGCGGCATAACTTTGTGCTAGCCTATCTTTTTCAATATCCATCTAATGACATGACTTTGTGCTATATTCATTCCACCTATCTTATTCGATTGTTTATAAATTCCACCTGACTTAGCATACTATTATACTATAACAATCTACCTATCTTGTTTAATTGTTCATAAAATCTGCACAATTGGTATGACTTTGTACTATAATTATTCCACCTATTTTATTCAATTGTTCATAAGTTTTGCCGTTGACATAACTTTGTGCTAATAATTCCACCTATCTTGGTCAATTATTCATAAAAATTTGCCTGATTGGCATGACTTTATATTCATTTCACCTATCTTGTTCAATTTTTCGTGAATTCCTCCCATTGATATAATTTAATGCTATGTTCATTCTACCTATCTTGTTCAATTATTTACAGAATCCGTCCGATCAGTATGACTTTATGCTATATTTATTCCACCCATCTTGTTCAATTGTTTTCCTTCTAAATTATTTTTTTACAGCTACTGTAATCGCTGCTAAATCACTTTCTCGTTCCTCTATTGTTTATTGCTATGGTGGAAGATACATGAGTTCACATAAGATACATGGGTTCATAACTATTTTCGGCGCTGTTTGAATCTCGGAACTACGGTTCTCTATGCATTTTTTGTAGGGGGCTAAAAGGTCATTTGCCTTGACTTTTAAATAGAAGTAACTTAGTGGGCGTTTGGACATGATAATTGTAAAATTCCAGAAAAAAGTAAAAGAACGTTTCAAGTGAAAATGGTATTTGAAGATTAGATTTTTATTTGGACATAAATAAAATTTGGAGATATTTTTAAATTTTTGTGAGTGATGTGAAGTGAAAATTTTGAAAAATAATTTTTTGAGATTTTTCAAATTTCAAAAAATTTTAAAATTCAACTTCAAAATAAAATTTAAAATTTTCAAAGTAAAACACTAATTCCGAAAAAAATAAAAATTTTACAAAAAAAATGAAAAAAATGTTATGACCAAAGGGGCCCGTAGTTTTGCAAAGCATTATAAAACGGGAAAAAATATTAGATATCAGGTCAGTGAGCATCCACCAAGAGGTTTCCTAATTCCAACAAATTCCTTTGTTTCACAACAAAGAATCAAAATAAAAGAAACTTTCTATTACTATAATCCGATCGGTTGTTTTGAGCTCTAGCATGTCGTTTGACGGTTCGAAGTCTTGAATAGCTTCACTTCAGGTATTATGACTAGTACATGTGGTCGGAATTGAATTTCAGGAAGTTCGCAGTTGATTTGGAAAAAAAAATTCTAAATTCGGAAGCTTTAAGTGGGAAGAATTGAATAAGGTTTGACATTTAAATAAACGACTTCGAAATTGGGATTTGAAGGTTCCAATAGGTTCGTATGATGATTTTGGACTTGCGCGTATGTTCAGGTTGAGTATCGGATCACCCGGGAGCATTTCAACGCTTATTGTGGAAAGTTGGTATTTGGAAGGTTTTAGAATTTTCTAAGTTCGGTTTGAGGTGGAATTTGGTGTTATCGATGTTCCTTTGGGATTCTAAGCCTTGGAATAGGTTCGTGCTGTGATTTTTGACTTGTTCGCAAAGTTTGGCGTCATTTCAGAATATTTTTGATATGATTCGAACGCGTTCGTCAAAGTTTGAAAGTTTAAAGAAGGATTTTTATCGTCGATTCGTAGTTTAGATGTTGTTTGGTGTGATTTGAGGATTCGAGCAACTTTGCATCATATTTTAGGAATTGTTGGTATGATTGGACGGGGTTCCGGGCTCGGGGTGAGTTTCAGACGAGATTCAAATCGATTTGAGCCTTCATGGAGTTGCTGGAATTTCTGATGCTGGTGCATCCACTTCTGCAGAAGTTTGGTCACAAAAGTGACCTCATAGAAGCGAGGTGGGCTTGGGCAGCCTGGGCGTGAAATCACAGAAGCGGAGGCGAGCAACGCACCTGCATGTGCTTAGAAACGAGGCTAGTTTCGCAGGTGCGGGAAATTGTGCAAATTAGTGAGGCTAATGTCGCACCTGCGGTTGCACAAGAGCAGAAGAATTTCCGCAAGTGCGATGGGCTGCTGACAGTGGGCTTCCGCAGAAGCGAGATTTGTCCTCGCAGAAGCGGGCGTGCAGGTGTGGAAAATCGACTGGGCTGAATATATATGCTAGCCAATACTGGACTTGCTCATTTCATCTCATTTTTCTCTCTTGGCCGACTTTGGGGTGCTTTTGGAGAGCTATTTCATCCACCTCTTGGGTGTAAGTGTTTCTAAGCCACTTTTGATTATATTTCATGAACATATATGGAATTTTAACATGGAAATTAGTAGAAGGGAATTTTGAAAGAAACCTATAATTTGGTATTTTGGACTTTTGACCACGAAATTGGACATTGAATTGGAAATAAATTACATATTTGAGTTCGTAATTTTATGGGTAATGTATATCTTCGAATATTTTCGGAATCCAGCCACATGAGCCAGAGTGTTGACTTTATTGACTTTTCGCCAGCGGAGTTAGAAATTGTTATAAATTGTTAAATTGTAAGCATTGGAGTATATTTTGATTGATTTGCACGTTGTTTGACTAGTTTCGGAACGTTTTTGGCTTGGAGTTGAGTGTTAGAGTGGCGTTGGAGCCGGTTATAGAACTTCAGAGCGAGGTAAATCTCCTGTCTAACTTTGTGAGAGGGAAACTACCCCGTAAGTAATGTAATTGTTATGTGATACTAGGTTTGGGTGCTACGTACGCACAAGGTGACGAGAGTCCGTACGTAGCTAAAGCATGTTTATGTCCAGGTAGACTTAGGACCTTATCATGTAAAATTTGAATTATTTCAACTCATTCTGCGGGTTTAATTAATTGAATTTATAATTGAAATTGATTCAGAAATAAATATATGTATACTAGGCCGAGCCTTATCACTTTGAGTTGTTGGCGAGTTATTTGAGAAACAGTAATGTATTCACATTGTGCTCATGTATTGTATTGTAAGCATGTGTCTCGTAATTCGGTAACTTCCTTCCTTTCTTTTGGAGCGGGACGAACGTCTCGTCAGTATAATAGATGCATCTATGGTTCGACGCTTGATCCTCGGGAGTATACACATTATTCTGGATCGAACCGAAAGACCTCGGTATAATCGTGTGTTATATCACTGGTAGTCGGAACATTCACGAGATTATCTTTCCACTGATGCCCGGCATTTTATATGGTATTCCTTATTCATTCGATATTGGCACTTGACATTTTCTGAGCCGTTAATGTAGAATACAAGATTGAGAAATTCATACTTTAAAAGAAATATTTGGAAGATTATATAACTTACAGATTTACCCCATTATTGATGTGTGTTACATATCTGCTTATGATTTATTATAGGGCTTTATTGGACCTCTAGTAAGTGTTAATATCGACCCCTCGTCACTACTTCTCCCGGGTTAGGCTAGATACTTACTGGGTATGCGTTGATTTACATAATCATGATGCACTTCTACACCAAATGTGTAGGATCTGACAGCTTCATTTGGTGATCATCTTGGCGCGTCAACGCACCTGTTGAGGGAATTTTATGTGAGCTGCATTCCAGGTTACGCATCGCAGTCCACCGAGTCTCCATCGTACTATTTATTTTATCTTGTCTTATTCACATTTTGGACAGATGTTGTATTATTATTGTACTCCTTAGAAAATGCTCATGCACTTGTGACACCGGGTTTCAAGGTTATACTAGTTGATGCTTACGGTTTCGTATATTATTATCGCCTTTTATTTCTTTTATGAACTACAAATGTTGTATGTTCCAGTAGATTTAGAAGTGTAAATCTCCTTCCTTATTAAAAATCTATAATTTTGAAGGTAATAAAATGAGTAAATACATTGATAAATCATCGTTGGCTTTCCTGACGGCGGCGTTAGGCGCCATCACGACCTATAGTGGATTTGGGGTCGTGATATCTTGGTATCAGAGCGTTAGGTTCACTTAGGTCTCACGACAAGTCTAGTAGAGCCTTGCAGATCGGTAAAGAGACATCTGTACTTATCTTTGAGAGGCTACAAGGCTGTTAGGAGCACTTATTGATTCCTCATCGTACGATTTGATTCCTTTGAGGCTTATGACTTTATTTCGTTCCTGCCTAATCTTACGCGACGTGAAACGCTTGTTATCAATTAGGCGTCGAAGAGTTGTGGTGATACTGCAGACGTGGTGCAGGATGTTTTCCCCTACGTGTTCGGGTGGGCTACAATTGTCGTCTTGTGAAAGGATGTTGAGTCATTTCGGCTCAAAATCTGTATTTCCAATGGTTTTGAAGCTATGCACAGGTTGCTATGATGTTCATGCATTGTTATCGCACAATGTTGGTGTGATAGTAGGGTGCTTCTTTATGGATCGCGGCAGTAAATGACTCGAAAGGAGGATTTCTCAATGCATGATTTGGAGGTTCGGCATTTAATTCCGGCAGAGGAAAGGCAATCAGTATATGAATGTTCAGGCTTGGGTTGATGGAGTAATGAGACTTGATATTTTTGGGCGTGGTGGAATTCTCAATTGTGACGTGGTGTCGTCGTCCTTGCTGAACGCATTAAGGTTCGCCGGCGTTATGGTCTTCTTTGATTTGCCTTTATGGCAGGGTGTTGTGAAATGGTGCCAGAGAAGCGGTTGTCAGAGATAGCAGTGTGTAGCGATTTCGGGATTGAATTGGTGTTTCTATGTTGATGGCTCGAGAAAGATGATCTTCCAGGAGGTTTAGAGTTAGTAGCAATTCATTAGTTCAGGTGTTACAGGTATGGATTTGATTTGAGGCAACATTTGGGCAGAGAAGGATGGGAAGGACATGGTGGGAGGTGTCTTGTGGTGGTGGAATTGCTAGCAGGTCAAGTATGAAAAGCAGAGGTCGAGAAGCTGCTTAAAGGAGATGGTTTAACTGAAGTGGGAGTGATGGAGTAGCATATGAATTCTGTGGTAGGATAGCCACATGCCTTGAGAAAGTTTAGAGCGATTTGGGAATCATGGTGGATAGTGACTACATCTACAGATTTTATTTGGGATGGTGGCAACTGTACTGAGGAAGATTGAATATGGCGGAGAGGAGTTGCTTGAAATGAAGAGGGGTGTGAAGACTTGATTATCATTTTCAGGATGCAACGTGACTTAGAGTTTGGAATCGAACTTTCAGTTGATGTCAATAGGGAATGAACATACTTGTACAGTTGGTGAACGAGCATGGGCTCAGGAGGGTTTACTGATTTTGTGGTAGTTGTACCCAGTGCAACGTCATTGGACGATGTCGGTAAGGAATTCCACAGGTGGGTGATATCCTGTGAGAAGTTTAGCGGTTGCGTGATTTTGATGAAGTTTCTACGAAGAGTTCTACTAACTACCCGGTAGAAGGTCGAATATGCAGTTCTGGCTGATAATTCAGAATGTTCATAAAACTTTTTAGCAAAAGATTTCGAGGAATTTGGCGGGTTAAAGGTGCGAGATCATGGTAATTGAGAAGGATGAATCCTCGTGGGTTCTAGGTTTATGTAATTGTATCTCAAAACTAAGTGGGGAGCCCCACCGTCTACGATTGGGTCGCGTGATTGTCTGCTTATGCGATTTTTGGTTATTGGTGCATCGGTGGGTTATTATGACAAAGGAAAGAAAATATCAGCGGTACCTCGCGCAAAGAAATTGATAAATGTGTGCTATATCCTCCTTATCGATTCATGTGCAGGTTTTGTGAAGACTCTGAGTTTATGCATTTGTGGATGTGATGTACAAGGAAAAGAATTCAGCCGGTTGCTTCTTGAGAGGGTGTTCATGTGCTAGCAAAGCATTGGAGTTTGGTTATGTTCGCGATCAGTTTAGAGTGGGTGACTTTCAACAACAGTCCTAGTGGGTTCAAGAATTAAAGTGCAGTGCCTAAGGATTTCGGGTCCGTTGTGTGGTTAAGGATAAAGTTGTTGCAGTGGATTATGAAAGTGGCTCGGAGTGTTCCATGTTATTATCGGGTCTGTGGTGTAGTATTAGAGGAAAGAGAGAAATAACTTCGGATTTGTGGAAGGTCTTGCAAAATGGGTGTACCAGTTGGAGATGCTATTGTGCGCTTGAGAAGGGTATGAGATGGTTCATGGCATTGAGACGATGTGGTCTCGCGATTCGGGTCACTCGGGATGAGTGCGGATTGGGTTCGTATGTTTTGAATGGAGATATTATTATTTCTAAGGCAAGTTTAGAGTAAATTGAAAGAAGTTGGGTCGGTTAGTAATGGTTGAATCAGCATGATTGTGGCAATGATCAGTTCCTTCGGCGTGTGAAGTTATACATGTGGTTTGTGATTGTACGTGCGGACCTGACAGCCACCATAAATTGATTGATTTGGGAAGTATTTGATTCAAATGGCCTTGTTGTGTAAATGGATTCTGGAAGAGTCATGGCGGTTTAGATCACGACTTGGGGTTTGTATTTTCTGCGGTTTGGGAATTCAGTTGCGTGTTGCATTGGTTCTTCTGAAATGAGCTACGTGAAAGGTTTCTAGCCAATGAAGTGTTTATTCTACTAGCAGTTCAGGGGTTCTGACGAATTCTTGTATTCTCGCGTAGCGGCATGACGGGTGCAGTGAACGACATGAGAATTTAAGAGTCGAGGATCAAGGTTGCAGTTTGGTATTGACAAGAATGTCACGAGCTCGGATGAGCAGGAGATAATTCAGATGTTCAGAGACAGCTGGCACTACCGTAGTGTCGCCTGAGAATGGTGTCGGGGGTGAGAGGCTTTGTGTACCGATTGTGGATTCTTGAATTGCTTTACAACATTAGTACTGCTGGTGGTATGGAGGTGCAAACCTTGCTACCTGGTGTGGAAGGTTGTGGGAGCGTATCCCACGTTGAAATCTGTATAAGTGTGGCATGTTAGTCACTTTATTGTTAAAGATTGAAATCAAGTGTGGAGATTTTTGGTACTATTGCTAATGTGAGAGTTTATGCTTAGAAGACGGTCTATTCCTTTGGTTGTGAACTGTGGGATTTTGGTCCAAAGTGGACGGCTGCTCGTGGGTGTCATGAATGGGGTCATCGTGGATCCTTAGAAGGTTATTGGCCAAGTGTGGAATGATCAGAATCGGTTTGAGGTCCGTTGGTGGGTCTAATGTGAATATGTGCTCTACGTAGGTCGGATGAGTTCATTCGTCATAACATTGCTTATGGAGGAGTTGTCGAGCATTGGATGTTATTCCCGTTGTCAGCTGTTCCATGTAATACTCTATTGTGCCATGTGGGTTGTGAGACGAATTGATTATTCGCACATGTGTTGTGATCCCGTGTAGTTTGTGGTGTTACATGAGCAGGATGGCTTTCGAGATGCAGGTCATTTATTGCACCTTAGTCGTGCTTGAGTTTTGTAACATATGGCGCTATCCTTCTCCCTAGCGATTTGTATTATGCACGTGGCGTTCTTGTGGTTGATATTCGAAATTTTGTAAGTATAAGCGTTATGGCTTGATGTGTGTTTTCTTCTTGATTGTTATGTGCGGATCGAGTGGCACACTACCATAGGTATATTGTTTGGATCGGGTGACACGCCGCCACAGGCATGTTGTATGGATCGGATTGCACGCTGCAACATTGTCAAGTTTGGATCGGGTTACATGCCGCAACAATGCCATATTGGATCGGGTTGCACGTCGCAACAGTGAGATGTCGAACATAGTTCCTTACACTTATTTTGTGTGTCTTGTTTTTCATCCCTGAGGTAGGTTCATAGCATCTATTCGGTTGTTTTATTCGTTACGCGGGCTAGGTGATTCCCTATCTGAGTTCATTCTTCCTTATGAGCTATGTTCGAGTGGTAGCTTGTGGGCACATTGATGGTATCATATGAGTTTTGGGTCAATGTTTGAGGTGGCTTATTGCCTGAGCAGCTTATACTGGGCGAGACGAGACTATTGGACCTGAAATTAGTGCAATCAGATTAACATAAGGTACATTACAGAGAAAATATTGTTATTCGGTTCAGATGAAGTGACAGTTCTTATCAGGAGGAGAGACTCCATGATTCATTAGTTCGGCTGGTGGTTATGAGTTTCTACACAGCTCTTTCGTCTTGGAAGTATTGCGAGAATTGGAATAGGGCTCTCATGTGTTATAAGGCGTATTGCGGGCATCAGATTCGTGAAATTTTAGCTGCTGTGGTCGGAAGATGTATTATGGCATCTGAATTGTGCGATGCATGGTGTGAATTCAGCAAAGGTGTATGATCATGTTTTGGTACAACGTGTAGTGATGATACGGTATTAGTATGTTGGAATTAAGTTATGTAGAGTAATACGGAGGTTGGAATTTGGTTCTGAGGCTTATTGACTAAATAAAAGGGAGGATCTTCAGTCTGGCTCAAACTAATGGGCTCAACAGGGTTATGGTGTCACAGGTAGGTGCACAAGGTGTTGAACGGTGATTTTGGGACAACTCCGGAGCAATTCTTAGCACGTTCGAGGACGAACGTCTGTTTAAGCGGGGGAGAAGGTAACGACCCGACCGGTCATATTGATCTCTAGCGTGTCGTTCGGCGGTTCAAGGCCTTAAATATCTTCACTTCAGGTATTATGACTTGTACGTGTGGTCGGAAGGGAAGTTCGGAGTTGATTTGGAAAGAAAATTCTAATTTCGGAAGCTTTAAGTAGGAAGAATTGACTAAGGTTTGACTTTTGAATAAATGACTTCGGAATTGGGATTTGAAGGTTCCAATAGGTTCGTATGATGATTTCGGACTTGGGCGTATGTTGGGGTTAAGTATCGGATCACCCGGGAGCAATTCGGTGCATATTTAGAAAGTTGGTATTTGGAAGGTTTTAGAATTTCCTAAGTTCGGTTCGAGGTGGACTTTGGTGTTATCAATGTCCGTTTGGGATTCCGAGCCTTGGAATAGATTCGGGTTGTGATTTATGACTTGTGCGCAAAGTTTGACGTCATTCCGGAATGTTTTGATATGATTCAGAAGCATTCGTCGAAGTTTGGAAGTTTAAAAGTTTAAAGAAAGATTTTTATCGTCGATTCATAGTTTGGATGTTGTTTGGTGTGATTTGAGGCCTCGAGCAAGTTTGCATCATATTTTGGGAATGGTTGGTATGATTGAATGGGGTCCCGGAGGCCTCGGGTGAGTTTCGGATGGGATTCGGATCGATTTGAGCGTTGATGGAATTTCTGATGCTGGTGCAACCACTTCTGCGGAAGTTTGGTCACAGAAGCGACCTCGCAAAAGCGAGATGAGGCTCGCAGAAGCGGATTGGGCAGCCTGGGCGTGGAATCCCAGAAGCGGAGGCGAGAAGCGCACCTACGTGTGCGCAGAAGCGAGGCCAGTGCCGTAGGTGCGGGCAATTGCACAGATGCACGAGGCTGTGTTGCAATTGCGGTTGCGCAGGAGTGGAAGAATTTTGAAAGGTGCGATAGGATGCTGACAGTGGGCTTCCGCATGGGCGAGATTTGTCCTCGTAGAAGCGGACACGCAGATGCGGAAGGAGTTCCGCAGGTGCGAGAAATCGACATGGCAGAATATATATGCTAGCCAATACAGGATTTGCTCATTTCATCTCATTTTTCTTTCTTGGAGCCGACTTTGGGGCTATTTTGGAGAGCTATTTCATCCACCTCATGGGGGTAAGTGTTTCTAAACCACTTCTTATTATATTTCATCAACATATATGGAATTTTAATGTGGAAATTAGTAGAAATTGGGGGATTTTGAAAGAAATCTATAATTTGGTATTTTGGACTTTTGACCACGAAATTAGACATGGAATTGAAGAATAAATTATATATTTGAGTTTGTAATATTATGGGTAATGTATAGCTTCAATAATTTTCGGAATCCGGGCATGTGGGCCCGATGGTTGACTTTATTGACTTTTCGAGCGGAGTTGGGAATTATTATAAATTGTTAAATTGTAATCATTGGAGTTTATTTTGAATGATTTGTATGTTGTTTGATTAGTTTCGGAATATTTGGCTTGGAGTTGAGTGTTAGAGTGGCGTCGGAGCCGGTTATGGAACTTTAGAGCGAGGTAAGTCTCCTATCTAACCTTGTGAGAGGGAAACTACCCCTAGGTGATGTAATTGTTATGTGATACTAGTTGTGGGTGCTACGTACGCACGAGGTGAAGAGAGTCCGTACGTAGCTAAAGCATGTTTATGTCCGGGTAGATTTAAGACCTTATCATGTAAATTTTGAATTATTTGAACTCATTCTACTGGCTTAATTAATTGAATTTATAATTGAAATTGATTCAGAAATAAATATATGTATACTAGGCCGAGCCTTATCACTTTGAGTTGTTGGCGATATTTGAGAAACAATAACGATTATATTCACATTGTGCTCATGTATTGTATTGTATGCACGTGTCTCGTAATTCAGTAACTTTCTTCCTTTCTTGTGGAGCGGGCCGAACGCATATGCAGTATAATAGGTGCATCTATGGTTCGTGACGCTCGACCCTCGACAGTGTACACATTATTCTGGATCTGGCCGAACAACCTCGGCATAATCGTGCGTTATATCACTGCTAGTCAAACATTCACGAGATTATCTTTCCACTGATGCTCGGCATTTTATATGGTATTCCTTATTCAATTGATATTGGCGCTTGATATTTTCTGAGCCGTTAAGGTAGAATACAAGATTGAGAAATTCATACTTTAGAAGAAATATTTGGAAGATTATGTAACTTACATATTTACCCCATTATTGCTGTGTGCTTCAAGATTGAGAAATTCATACTTTAAAGGAAATATTTGAAAGATTATGTAACTTACAGATTTACCCTATTATTGCCGTGTGCTTCATATCTGCTTTTGATTTATTATAGTACTTTATTGGACCTCTAGTAAGTGTCGATGTCGACCCTTCGTCACTACTTCTCCAAGGTTAGGCTAGATACTTACTGGGTACACGTTGATTAACGTACTCATGCTGCACTTCTGCACTAAATGTTCAGGATCTGACAGGTTCATTTGGTGATCATCTTGGCACGTAAGCGCACCTGTGAGACCGGAACACAAGTGATACAAATTTGGACTCAAGACACAAAAATAGGTGAAAAAGAGTTGTTGATGACCTTTTTATATATAGTGCATGCTTTTCATGCGCTATTGCTTTACGACCAGATATCTCGTTGTGGTATAGCGCATGTAATACATGCCTATGCTTAATATTTGCTGACCAATAATAATTGGTGAGTATAGCGCATATATTACATGCGCTATATGTACAATGTGTATAATAAATACGCTATACATACCAACTGCCATCCCCTTGCATTGGACATCTTCTTACTTAAGATCCAACATTCGTTCTTCAAAAATTCATTCTTCAGCATCCTTTACATTAGATATTTGCTTACTTAAATTCCAAGATTCGTTCTTCAAAAAATCATTTTGAAAACTTCATTCTTCAGCATCCTTTGTATCACTTCATATTCATCAATATTTTTTGAATTTTTCTAGAATGTCTAAAATTAGGGTTGCATTATATCAGGGTGCTGAGGTTGTGGTGAGAATAACTCAGTGTACTATAGTTGTTCTCCATAGAGTATTGTTAAGTTTTCACTCATATTGTATTATGACAGATTGGTATCTTTGATTTGTAAAAGAATGAGTGTGAGTAAACTTTAGTTAATATTAAGATAACCGGAAGATATCCTTATTCGCTTACTCCGCAAGGGTTGCTTGTTATGGCGAGTTTAACATCGAAGATGATGAAACTCTACAAGATTTTTTGAGAACTACAGATGAACACCGAGATTTTCTTGTGTTAAAAATATTGAAAATGTATGTCAAGTCTGAATACGTCAACAATATTGATGTTCCGTAAAATATGGATAACAACTCAATCATCTCGTGGTGTTTTTGGAGCTGTTTCATCCGAACAGGTTTCGTATGAAAGAGTCTGCCCAAATCTAAACTTATCTCCACGGGCTAATGAGGAACGAGGACATAATTTCTCCCCAATGCAGCAACATGGAGGTCGCCAAATTTACATAATTCACATGCCGGGTTATAAATTTCAAGTTTTTTGTTGTAGTATAATTACTTCTTTTATGCATCATATTCGTACTAACACTTATATCTTTCAAAGGGATTACCGGCCATACATGAGTTTTACAAGTTAAGAACCAACCAATAATTGAAATATACCTAATTTTGGAGGTCTGGATCATGCTGGTCCATCCATGAGTCATCAACAATTCGATAATGTTCATCATGGACTATCTACAAATTATGAATTGTAAGCTAAGAGATAAAGTTAATATATTATGTTGTGATGACACCGAGAAACTCATCATTGTGTTGGTTGTGCAGTTAAAATGAGAAACATGATGGTCCTATCCCAACTCAGTTGCGCGATGACGATATATTGAATCAGGATATGGTAGATGCACAGACTGAGGAAGATGACACTTATTACGAAAACAATGCTGATGAGTCTGGAAATGATACACCCTTCCCTGATGAGAGCGATGATGATGAACCACACTTCGCAGCTGAGAGTGAGAATGAGCAACCCGATTTGACGAGAGAGCATGATTCCATAACTGAGCATGCTCCATATATGCATACTCCACCTACCGTTAAACCCACACTGTACGAGTCCCGTGTGCCCTATCATTCAAGGAAAATTTCCTACCTTGATTACTTGCTCTATATGTCGGATGTGGATGCCCTTATAAGGGATCTTGATGGCATTCGTACATCAATGTGGGATGAATCTAGACCAACAGAGCTCTGTAAGAATATATTTTTTGGCGACAAGTTGCGCCTTAGCAGGCGGATGCAAATTTTCAGCATAAAAACCTATCGTGAGATCGAGGTTGTTGAGTCATCTAAGGAAATATATAAGGTTGTTTTCATAGATGGGACCAAGGTTGTAAGTGGAAGCTACGTGCAAGAAAGTTGAAAACTAATATGTGGATCGTGGGGAAATACTGTCATAACCCGGAATCTCAACCTCGGGATCGTGATGGTGCTAACATCCACTTGCTAGGCAAGCCGGCGTGAAATAAGTAATTAACCAATTTTAACAGTTAAAAATAAAATAATGATATTCGACGAGACATAAATGTCAAATCTAACACAGTACGAATAATAACCATGTGATACTAACTACGCCCAGATATCCGGGGTCACGAGTACACGAGCAACTAGAAGTCTACAACCATAGTCTGAAATAAATACAACTGTTCGAAAGAGATAAATAGTAAAAGCCTGAAATGGAAGGGGACATCAAGGTCTGTGAACGCCAGCAGATCTACCTCAAGTCTCCGTATGAAAGTGATCCGAGCTGACGCACCGCTGGGACCGATATTAGTATCTGCACAATAAGTGTAGAAGTATAGTATGAGTACAACCGACCAAATGTACTCCGTAAGTGCCGAGTCTAACCCCGACGAGGTAGTGACAAGGCTATGACAAGACACCTATGTAAAAATCCGGTAAGAATAAATATAAAGTAGTAAAATAACAAGTAGAACAACAAGATATTAACTGGGAAGGGACATGTGAAAGGGGCAATTATGAAATCACAAAATAATATCTTCCGAATTAAGCAATAATATAACCAAGTAAATCTCCAAAATCGAAAATAAAATAGAACAATGATATAAAAATGGCACGGCATCACCCTTCGTGCTTTTACTCTCGTCCTCACCATGTAATATCATAAATATAATGGCACGGCATCACCTTCATGCTTTCACTCTCAAATCTCAAAATATGTGATAATGAATGCAAATAAGGCACGGCAATACCCTTCGTACTTCTCTCTCTTCCTTACCAAGCAACAACATAAATCCGAATCATAAAACAAGGCGGGGAGTAATTTCACTTCAAATATGGTGCCATGATATCAAACTTCAACTTCTAATTATTCAACATCTTTAAAAATAAATAATAAATATGAAACGAATAAATAGAAAAAGTAATAATCTAACCTAAGCATGTATAACATAATTAACTAAACAATATAATACAAAGAAATAATTTCCACCCCTGTTTTAACCCAATGACAATGAATAGGTACTCGTCACATCACATATACGTTGTCCCCAACTAAAACCCGTAGCAAATAGACCAACAAGTCCTAATCCCTCAAGTTAAGGTTAACCACAATACTTACCTCACTCCGCAACCAAATCAATGCTCAACCATGGCTTTTCCTCTAGATTTCACCTCCAAACCAATCAAATATAACCAAATATAGTTCAGATAATTCATATTAAGCTTTGAAAACTACCCATGAGTGAAAAGATTCAAATTTTAATGTTTTTGAAAAAAACGAACAAAAGTCAACCCCAGCTCGCCTGGTCAAAACTCGAGATTCGGACCAAAACCTAATTACCCATTCACCCTCGAGCCCGATCATGTGATTAGTTTCAAAATTCAACTTCAATTTGAGGTCTAAATCTCAATTTCTTAAAATCTCCAATTTCCTCTTAAATCCCTAATTTTTACCATGAAAAAGCATAGATTGAACGTTAAAAATCAATTGGTCTTTATGGAAATGTAAGGAAACAAGTTAAAATATACTAAACTATGAAGTTGGGGTGAAAAACCTCATCAAAATCAACTATAGGCCGAGCTCAAACGTGAAAATGGTGAGAAATAGGAAGAATCCTGATTTTTGGATTGTTTTAATCACTGGCGTCAGGTCTTCTTCGCGTTCGCGAAGGATTTGACGTGATCGCGAAGCAGCAGTGGCCAAAGGCTTTTGCCTTCGTGAGCCACTCTTTGTTTTAGTGAAGGATTACGCCCCCTTCCTTTGCATTCCCGATCCAATGAACGCGTTCGCGAAGAGTAACTAACAGGCTCCCTCCCAGAACCCCGTAACCCTACGCGTTTGCGAAGGGTAAGCCCCCAAGTACTCTGCATTTGCAGCCAGCTCCTCGCATTCGCGAAGAAAAAACTCCTCCCCAGCCTAGGTTCCCCTTTGTGATCCGAGAGAAGCTTCGTGATCGCGAAGCACATGACACCAGATATCAGCAACAGCCAAAACCAACAATTCTTTCCAAGTTCAAATGGTCAATTCACCCGAGCCCCTCGGGAACCAAATCAAGCATGCACACAAGTGTAATAATATCATACGTACTTGCTCGCTTAATAAAAATACCAAAATAACACCTAGAAATACGAATTGCACATCAAAATGCATGAAATTTCCAAAGAAACTCAAGAACTTTCAAATTCACAACCGAGCATCCGAATCCTATCAAATCAACTCCGTTTTGCATCAAATTTTGCAAACAAGTTTTAAATAGTAAAATGAACCTATACCAAGTTCCAGAACAGAAATCCAAACCCAGTAGCAATAAAGTCAATCTACGATCAAACCTAAAAAATCCTTAAACCTTCAAGTTACTAGTTTTCAACAAATCACGTCAAATTTAGTTAAGGACTTCCAAATTCAATTGCAGGAGTATGCCCAAGTCCAAAATTACGATACGGACCCACCGGGATCGTCAAAATATAGATCCGGGATCGTTTACACAAAATGTTGATCGTAGTCAACTCAAGTCATTTTAAAAGCGAAAATTCATATTATCTTCAAGTCATTTCACCTAAAATCTTTCCGATAAAAGATACAGACTGTGCATGCAAATTGAAAAACACTAAACGGAGCTAATCAAGATCTCAGAATACAGAAATAAGGGGTAAAAGTCAAAATAACGTATCGGGTCATCACAAATACATTGGCAAGCACAATTGTATATGGACACATTCAATGGGAATACTTTTAACTTAAATGTTGATTTGATTGTCCTTGTCTTGATTCCATGCATTGAATAATCCATAAGATACAAGGTGAAAGAGTCTATAACATCATTTGTAGGTATATGGGTGTACCATTACCAAAAAAAGGCATTTTTCAGGCGTAAACGTGCATTTGAGACTATTTATGACAATTAGATAAGTCATTTGTAGATCTACCAAGGTACATTAAACCTGGGAAAGTTATTGAATGGAAGCACGATCGGATTCCTAACTTACCAGAATACATATTCAGATATGTGTTCTGGGCATTTAAACCATCCATTGATGGTTTTGTTCATTGTCAGCCGGTAATTTCCATAGATGGCACACATGTATATGAAAAATGTGATATGAAGATGTTGATTTCCATTGCAATAGATGCTAATGGAAGAATATTTCCCCTTGCATTTGCTATTTGTGCTGATGAGATTGAGTAGGAAGGAAGATGAGGAAGATTATGTATCACGAGCTTGATAACTAGACTATGCATAAGGATGGTGGCTGAAGATGGGGAATTTTGACTACAAATGTGTCAGAGTCTTTTAACGGGTTGTTGAAGCCTGCTCGTAGATTGGCTATCGCTGTCATGGTGCGGATGTCATTCGAGCAGCTGGCAGAGAGGTTTGTTGATAGATTCCACAGTGCATCATCCTTGTTGGACAAGGGTGTTCAATTTATGCCATAACCAATGAAACGGTTTGAGCATTATAGGAAGCGGTCACAGTGGCATACATATTTTCAATATTTCAATGATCGAAGTATTTTTGAAGTTCACACCGGTTTGCATCAAAACTGCGGGAATAATACTCACACCATCAATGAATCCACATGATTATGTTCATGTGGGGAATAACCGATTTATCTTTTTCCATGCTCACATGCGATGAAGTGCTTTCAACATACTGGGATTGCAAGGATGAGGTATGTTGATAGAGAATATAGAGTGACTATATATGCAAACACCTATAGCGGCCACTTTTAACCAGTGGGTTCTGAGCATTATTGGCTGCAAGAACCATTTAAAATGGTTTGTAAAAAAGATTTCTTGCATCCCAGGTAAGCAAAAAAGAACGCGGATATGGAACTAAATGGATATTAGTGATATCGTATATGCACGTAAATGTGGACTATGTTCCAAAATAGGATACGATCGCTGTGAATGTCCTACAATTGGTTTGGTAAGTGGTGGCAATTCAGCTCCTGGCGGTAGTTCATCCAATATTGGCAATTTTCAGGCATAAAATTAGTTTTTCGTAGCAGTATATTTAGTAGAAATAAGTATTTGTAACGGTGTGTGCTTGCATTATTAATGAAATAAAATTATATTTCCAATAGTGTTAGCTCTAATTGACACTTAGAATTGAAGATTCAATAGAATACTTAAAAAAAATTGAAGAATACAAGGTAAAGATTTTCATTTGTCATTATCGTTACAGTCAAGCACTAATTCATCATTACTTTCGTCGGTCTCTTTATTGCCGTTTTCTTCATCTTCTTCGTCATCGTCTTGTTCGCATTCCTCCGGACCGAGGGCATCATAATATAGGCCCTAGTTAATACATATTTCCCATATTTCATCACTTTCATCAATAAGACCATTTGTTTGATTTCTACAACAATATGGCACTCATATGCCCAACGTCTGCGGTAGAAATTTTGTTAGTCCCTCCTACTCCACAACTGTTGGGAATGTAGGATAATCAAGATCTCTATGCAATGTTTTCTCTAATAAATCCCAATGTTGATCCTCCGTTCTTTAGAGGAGGTTAAGATCATCCAGTGCATGATGATGGCTAGTGTCTTTTCCATCTCTAAAAACTCCTTCATCAAATGCCGAATAACTTCTACTTCGTCTTTGTGTGTGTTAGTTTGGAATGTTGCAGACATTGCTTGTGGTACAACAAGCCCATGCCAATGACATAATACTTCTTAATCATATCTTTTTGAGTATAGGGAACCCATTATAGGTTTTCAGCCCAAATTCACATACCTTCAGACTTTGTAGAATACGCTCCCCCCTCAATAATATGCCTGCAATTTTGAGATCTATATTTATATTGATGGGATTATTTTATAAGGGACGTAAAACACCATACCACCTGTAATCCACCAAATCAGTATAGCAACCTAGCATATTTTTTTCAAGGAAAGGATCAATTGTGTTCTGACGTGTTCAATGTGGATCTTTTGAACTGCCTTCACCCTTTTTCCTCTTCTTAAACCACTTATTAAATGTAAGTGGCATTTATGAAATGGTTGTTTAAATGAATAACTGCAAAATAAAATTTGGTTCAACTTAAGAAGATCCAAATAGGAGGTAGTTTCTCATGACGCATGTGCATTATACGCTATACATGTCTTGTCGACCTGAAAAAAGCATGTATGCACTAGTACCAAAAAGAATCCACCATAAGTGAAACATGGTTCATGAACAATATGTTATGCAATAGATTAGTAAACAATCATATTTAATGTGTGTTTGTCATGTCGACATGAAAAACCTGCACACACTGGTACCATAAGGAATCCACCGTAAGTGAAACATGGCGCATGAACAATTTGTGCTATACACCAACTTAAAATCACTCAAAAAAGTTGTGAGTTATTAATATTGAAATTTATGCTAGTTATAGATTATTTATAACATCTTCATTAATAGTCGTTTCTTATAATAACCATTTGTAGGATAAAAATCAATGTAGTTTTAAAGAATGGTACGATGAACCCATTAACCAGGAATACTATAATCCATGTTAGCTAAACCTTTAGAATCGTATCGGGGAGTATGAAATACAGATCTGGAAGCTTGAAGAACAACTCGCGTCAGTGAAGGAGCAACTGAAAGACGCAGAAGAAGAAAATAATCGGTTGCAAGAAAAATTCTTGTGATTGAAGCAGAGAATAATGGGCGATAATGACTAAACGAATACATGAATGTTTTAAGTGTATTGTTTATTTTATGTTTTAGATTTCATGTGTTATCTATTTTTTATCGTATTTTAATGAATTTTAATCAGACGTTTTTTTTTTGTTCTAGTATTAAGCTAATCAATAAGAGTAAAACTAATAACACAAAGCTTATAATAGAAAAACATCAATAATATTAAAAATAATGTTTAGTATAACATATACAAAGCAAACTAAAAATCAATGTGTCCTGCAACCTGTATACTTTAGTGCATTGGTTGGGCTGAGGCGCATACCATCCCCATCGGCTATGCTATCCGGATCATCCTCATCCTGTCACCTCTTTATCTGAGGATGTGCTGCAGCATGATCGTCTAGAAGGACATCAGCATCAGTTGAGACGTCCGTTGAGCCAGCAGTAAGCTACAAAATATTAGCATTTTTTAGTATATGATATATAGAATAGTAATATGATAGCTTAAAAAAACTTATAGTCAAACTAGTGTCTCAACTGGCTCCTAAAAAAGATCCTGCGTCCCTGGCAATCGAGTATCACACGATGTTGTCTCCGTGATAGGTGACAGAAAAATCTTTTAAAAAAATATAAACAAATTAGTTATTACTGACTAATAATTGAGGTAAAATAAGTTTAAAATAATGGTAATACAAACAAACCTGCGTCTGAGTGGGCACACAATGCTTTGGGGAAACTCTGAGGTGAACTGGACTAGATGAAGGCTGTGTCATCTCCACCGGATGTGATGTCTTCCTCGATGTGCCTAGAGGATCCTCAACAACCCTTGATGCAGAGCCATAACTCAGATGTCTGCCACTATGCACATCTCGCCCCGGACGATCCTCTGCATCCCTCGATGATCCTGGAAAATCGGGATAATACTCATTCCTTTCAAATGATGCAATGTCGGTGCCCGCAATCAGTAATAGAGCTGTCGAGTTAAACTATGAAGTCCTCGGTGACAACAGTCTGAATGTAGACATATAATCGTGTTACGACCCGACCAATCGTCTTGGGAATTAGCGCCCCGTTCGGCAGATTAAGGTTTTGAGAAGCTTCGTAATGTGTATTATGACTTGCATGTGTGGTCGATATTGGTTTTCAGATGATTCAGGATTTAATTGAAAGAACAATTCTTATTTTTGAAGTTTAAAGGAAAAGAGTTGACCAGAGTTTTGACTTTTGAGTGGACGACTCCGAAATAGAATTTTGATGATTCCAATTGCTCCATGGAATGATTTTTGTCTTGTGAGCATGTCCTGATGTCGATTTGGAGGTCCGTAGGTTGTTTCAGCGTTAATTGGCAAAATTTGAAAAGTTGAAATTTTGGAAGGTTAAGAGGTTTGACCGAGAATGACTTTATTAATTTTGGGCTCGGATTGTGATTCCAAGAGTTGGAGTAGCTCCTTTATGTCATTTCGTACTTGCATGCAAAATTTGACGTCATTCCGAGTTGATTTGACATGTTTCGGCACATGTTTTGGAAGTTGAAAGATTTGAAAGTTTATAAGTTCGATTCGTGGTGTGATTCATAGTTTTGATATTATTTGATGTGATTTGAGGCCTTGAGTAGGTTCGTGTTATGTTATGGAATTTGTTGGTATGCTTGGATGGGGTCCCGAGGTCCCTAGGTGTGTTTCGGATGAGCTTCGGATCATTTTCATGTCTTGGGACAGGTTTGGCTTTGGTATTTCGTACATGCGAAGTTTTGGAGCGCAGGTGTGGCTTCGCTTATGTGTGATCCTGGTCACTTCTACGATCATAGTGTCCTGGGAAGGAGGGAGCTTGTGCGGATATTGGCGCACAGGTGTGATGGCCGCTTTTGCAGCCCGGCGATCGCATATGCGAAGTTTTTAGCACCTGCGGTTCTTTTGGCGCTTCTGCAATGTTGCTGGTGCAATTGTATTTCCGCAACTGCGGATCCCGGTCTAGTAAGCTGAGTTCATAGATGTTAACTTTTGCTCACAAATGCAAGGCCACAGGTGCAGCTTTTTCATTTGCAAATGCGAAGGGTGCTGGGCAGAATACATATATGTCAAGAGTTTGATATTTTTAACATATTTTGAGTTGTAGACCTCGATTTTTCATGGGTGTTTCAAGCAACTCATTGGGGTAAGTGTTCTCTACCCAATTCTTGTTATATTTCATGAATCCATTGCTATTTTTACCATTTAATTGGTGAATTAAGTTGCAATTTGGGGAAACGTTTGTAAAATCTTTCAAATATGTAAAATAAAGATTTAGAGGTCGAATTGTTGTCACAATTTGTTAATTTTGGTATGGTTAAATTCATATCAAAATGGGTGCTCGAATTTTGTGAATTTTATCGGGTTTCGAGATGCGGGCCCAGGGTTTGAATTTTTAGTTTTAATTAAGAATCAAAGCTTTATTATCTGGAATTGTTTTCTATGAGTTTTATTTATGAATTGAAGTTATTTTGGTTAGATTTGAGCCGTCCGAAAGTTGTTTCACGTAAGAAGGTCATTTTAGAGTAACGGTCTATCTTCGTTGAGGTAAGTATCTTGCCTAACTTTGTGTGGGGGAACTGCCCCTTAGGATTCAAGTCTTTTGTGCTAATTGTGTCATGAAAAGGCCGAGTAAGCGAGGTGACGAGTACGTGCTCGGACTTATTTGTTGAAATCTGACCATTTAGGGCTCTTAGGTTCTTATGTCCATTAAATATGAATTTGTTTTGTCATGTTAAATTTTTCATTTACTAAATTCACCCTTACATGTCTTAATTGGAATTAATTGCTTCATGATCTACCCTTAGCGCTGATTAAACTCTTATATGCCTTAACTAAAGTTATTGCCTCTTTTATCGTCATACTATCTTACAGTAGTTGTTTAACCTTAATTGAAATCATTATTATCTCTTCTGTAATTGCTTAGCCTTAATGGAAGTTTTTTACCCCTTTCATTGTTGA
The DNA here is from genome assembly GCA_002018475.1 of Nicotiana obtusifolia. Taxonomy (NCBI): domain Eukaryota; kingdom Viridiplantae; phylum Streptophyta; class Magnoliopsida; order Solanales; family Solanaceae; genus Nicotiana; species Nicotiana obtusifolia. The sequence goes on from MCJB01047229.1 coordinate 245,029, forward strand.
CATACTATTATTTGGGGTCATTGATTCATTCTATCTCTCTTGTTATTGAATTGCACTTTCGTGGTATCATTGTTACACATTACCTCCTCTTTGTGGAACAATTCTTGTTGATACTATTATTTCCCTGTTGTGTCTTTCTCTATGAGTTTGTTCTTCCGTTTCTTTATGTTCTGAAGTTCTTGTGTTGATTTACTTGTCGCATTCTCGTGTTATTGTTATTGTTGCTGTTGTATTCCGTGTTGTTGGGCCGAGGGTTATACGGGGTAGTGATATTGAACTGTTTTGAGGAAATGTTACGGCATGTGGGCACAGATGGTGAAAGTTATTTATTTGAGTTGTTATATTTTTGGCATACTTGTTTTGTTGAGAAAATTGTTATGTGTTTGCACGAGGTTTCTGCCGTACTGTTGTTATTGATACGCATGTGGTGGTATAAGGTCTGGGTGTTAAACGCATGCGGTGAGATAAGGTGATCTTGAAACGCGTGGCTAGTAGGGAAACTACTAGAAGCCATGTGGTGTGATAAGGTAGGTTAAAACACGGGATGCTATTTCGGGAAAATGATTTTCAAAAACTAAATATAAAGGCTCTCGCGATGATATAAGAAAAGTTGTGATTCAATTATGATTTGAGACTATGAGGTGGTACCTTGGGAGTGCTCTTGTTGTCATTTCCCCTTTTCTATGTACTTGTCTTTGATTGTTGTTTTCCTTAGCATACTATTAATTGCTCTCCCTCGTGTTGCACTATTTACTCAGCTTTGTGTAGCTAATCTTGTTGTGCTGGTCGCTACTTCAAACTTCATTGATGCTTCTGTTACACCGTACATTTCGTGGTTATCATTGCTTATGTGCCATTCATTGACTCTACTCTTATTTGTTGATTGGAATTATGGTAGAACACTTGGACAAGCATACACATAGTAAAACCAACCATATCAGTATTAAAAGGTGAATCTTGACGGCATTAACCGTTATACATGCTCTTGTCTTCTTGCCTTCTGTGTGAGGATTGTTCTATTGGCACGTGAGTCGTTCGTGCGGTTATGAGTTGTAATGTGGGCATAAGATGCCACGTGATTAGGGTTCATGAATCGGGACCCGTGAATCGTGATTATGAGGTTTGGTACCTCGTAGAAATGCTTAAACAGATTTGGTGTGAAAGCGGTTGTTCTCGTTGAGTGTTTGCTGGTTTTCCCTTTATTTTCCTAGACTTAGACTGTGATTAGTTACTCTACAACATTATTACATGACTGCTTCCTGTTTAATATTGTTGTTACTAGTGTATCATTACAAGTATTGTCTTGTATTCCTTATCCTGCTTAGCTTTATATTAATATTGTTTCTCTGTTAGTTTATCTACACACTTGTTCAGGTTGTTTAGTCTGGTAGGTGTCTTGACTGTCCCTCGTCACTACTCCACCGAGGTTAGTCTTGATACTTACTGGGTATCGCTGTGGTGTACTCATACTACACTTCTGCATATTTTTTTGTAGATCCAAGTGCCTCGGTTGTTGTTGATTATCAACTAACTGGTCGAGCTGTGGAGACTCAGAGTCACCTTCTGATGTTTTCATTGTACTGTTTAATTCCATCCGAACAGTTGTATTTAGGGATTTTCTAGCAAACTCGATAGAGCTTATGACTTGTACTATCGGTTTTGGGAATTGTAATTTGTATTAGATTTTTATCTCATATTTTTCATTGGATGGTTGAATTCTTCTAATTGTTTAGTAAGTGTTAGGCTTAGCTAGTCTTAGAGACTAGGTGCCGTCACGACATCCTATGGAGGAAAATTAGGGTCGTAACACATCACAAGCATCGTGTGCCTCACCAAAGTCACCCGGAAAATCCGCACCAAAATCCTCCATGGGTTCCTCAGCGCCCCCTTACTAGGGACCCCGTCCTCGCCGACCACCCGACCATGCAGGCCATCCTCGTCTCTCGACACGCCTGGCACGTCTACTACGTGCTGGGGACACGCCTGGCCAATGATGGTAATCCTCAAGTGGCACATACGCAGCATCAAAACCTAATCGCGCATCCGCTCGTGCAACTACCAATGTGGACGCAGCAAGCTCAGCAACCTACGAACCTAATGGTGCACAAATGACGCTCTGTCGCCTACATGTTGCTACATTTGCAGACCCATCTGGTAAAAATGGTGTAAGCCAATAGCCTGCATAGAATATAGCATATTAATTAAGGAAGTTAAGGAAATCTAACATGATAAGTAAGTATATAAAATAACATACCAGTGCCTCATGCCTCCCGGCGTATGGAACATACTGACCACCCTCCTCATGAACGGGATTACCGATCAGAGTGTGAGTAACACGACGATGCCATGCCATGTACTCATGCTCACCGTCAACACAGTCATGTGGAGGGTATGACGGAATCAAGCCCAGTCTTTGATCCCAGTCCTCTATTAGGCCTCTAGCCAGGCCAAGTATGCCTGGTCAACTCTGCTGCAATCATCCTACTAGTAATGTGCGGCATGCCAACTGGGAGGAGCAGGTAAAAGCTATCGGCGACCAAATGATTGCATGACTCTTCCAGTCGGATGATGCTTGACTATATCGAGAGATATCAGTGGGACCTCAGAAATCCACACAACTCGACCGCGTGAGCAATACTCTGGCAAACCCGCAATGAGATCGTCACTATATGGCCTCCATATGAACTATTTATTAAACACAAGAATAGTAAGTAAATGAAAAACAAATCAATCATTATCAAACAATTTAGTCAAATATTTACTTGAGCATCTTCCAAGAGATCCAACATATCCCAATAATAAGGGAGATGATGTCGAGCCTCGACATCGCGGGCGTGAACTCGCCTATCTACCCACCTCCTAGCACATGGTAGAAATGACGGAAGTGGTACATCTGGAGCTAGCAATCAAGGAGGGGGCTGCATCTACAAGAATCTCTCCCAAGCCCAAACCTAATATTGATTGTGGACGTATATTTGAGTATGTTTTACTATATCTATGATAATTATGAAAAAACAGATAATGTTATCCCCTGCAGTAGCGGAATAAATCCAGCAACGTCTCTCAACGACCCATCAACGCCCTGCACAACTGCCTATAAAGCTACGCTAGAACTGCTCCACCCCAGTTGTACATGTGTAAGTGATCTAAGCACTCCAGATGATGGAAGAACCATAGTCTCACAAGGTTTCTTGAAGTGTTCGGGAAAAGAATTACACAAAATATCATCAAAATCAATAGCTCGACTGCCACTCAATAGCCTCAAATGGTGACTTATCCGTGATCTGCTCGTGCAGCGCCTCCTAGTGCTGCAGTGATCTGCTCGTGCAGTGCCTCCCGGTGCTGCAGCGATAGCTGCAATCGACTAACGCCACTGATAGTAGTCTGCTTTGCCGGCTGGAATCCAGTGAGCCTCTCCAGCATCTGTAGATAGTCAGGTCTCTTATACTCCCTAAGAGCAGGCAGGTAGTGGATAGTAAAACCGTCAACGGGCAACCCCAATAATACCTCCACGTCCTCTAGCGTGATGGTCGTTTCGCTGATAGCAAATGAAATGTATGAGCCTCAGGTCTCCCACGCTCGATCAGAGCCGTGATCAGGTTTTTCTTTAGGCATCAGTTCTTTTTCAAGGGATGAATTTTTGAACCGGATACTTTTTATTTTTAGATTAGTGTAGGATATAGAGACTCGGACTGAATTCGGCATATTTAGTGACTTGTTTGATACCAACATAGTTAGACTTGGGCATGTCGATTATAACTCTCCCCATGATTTTTTGAGAACTATTTGTGGCTTGAAAAGTAGAATAGCTTCTTTTTGACACTTAGACTCATTTTCTTGACTCTTGTGCTAACTGTTGTGCCTTGTGCATTAAAATTGTGGCTTAACTCTGTACTTGTTTTGATTGAGAGTTGGAATGTGGCCATCCTAATTAAATCATGTGCTATTGTGTGGTGAGATTTTTGTGTAGTTCCATGTAGTACATTTGTGTCTAGGACTTGCCCTGCATGTGATTTGAAACGAAATCCTAGGTTTTACTCGGTTTGAAATATGATTTTAGACATTCTTTGATCCTTTTTGAATTTTATGCTACCACAAATAAAATCATCCCTAGTTAGCCATGTTGAGCCTGTAAACCTTTTATTTGGCACCCACATTACAAGCCAATACCCTTTTTTATTTTTAATCGACATTATGTTGATCCTTTTACCTCTTAAAGCACTTAACTTGTAAAATGAGCACTAGATGAAGTAGGGAGGGAACTTGGGTGGCTTTCAAGTGGAACCAATGAAAGGAAGAAATGTGCACTTATTTTTTAAGAAATACACAACTAGCAATTATCGTAAAAAAAAATGAAAAAGGAAGAAAAAAATTTGAGAGGAGAGAAAAAAAATTAGCAAAAGCAATAATACATCTTGTCCTTGCTAGTGAGTGTGAGTCAAAGTAGTGCTTAATGAAATATGAAATATTTTGGGGGTGATGTTGTTTATGATGTTTGAAGTTTTTGAAGAAAGTTACGCTTAAAGTGATTACTTGATGTGTTAAAGTGCTTAGGAGGGTTAACCACTATGTTATATATATATATATATACACACACACACACACACACACGCTACACGTCCCTTCACCGACGTTACAACCATAATAAAGTCCTAATTGATTTTAGACTAAGCAGGCCTACATTACTAGAGATTTACATAACGGGCAAGCCTATGGTATATTTTTTGCGCATGTGGACTTCTTTGAGAGAGTGAGTGATTTCCTCCATTGTTTGAAGTCCTTAAATTACGTTCGAATTTTATTTGAGTGTGTGGACTATCTCTCTTTGTTTTATGGTGAGGGCACATGTTTCATGATGGATAGGTCACTTTATTAAGCTCTTCAGTCAGAGTGAGTAAGTTGGCCTGAAAGTAGTGACGAGCGCAAAACGCAAAACGCAAAACGTAATTGATGCTTGCTAGCCAAAGATAGCATAGTAAAATTATCGTCACCACAGAGACTGGATTTAAACAATGCTCTAGTAATTTCTAGTTTAACTGCTATTCAGGATGATAAAAACTTGATTTGGATTACTTATGAACTACGATTAACTACTAAAGTAAAGCAAGATTTGCAAACTTTGTTTCTTATCAATATGAGGAATAAGGGTTTTGCAGGATAGGTGCAAGATAACTATTTTAGGATCTAACTCTAGTTTAATTCACTCTAATGTTCTAATGATTCTCACAAATTCACTCGTGATTAGTTCAAATGTGTAGTCAAGACTCCTCTCTCGATTAAATCTTAACTCTACGAGGTGAACTAATATAAGCATTGGGAAAATATGCAAGTATGCGTTAATGGATTGATCCTTAGGAAAACTTCTCTCGAATAGGGGAATTGATTTGCGAATATGGATAGAAATATACCTATTCGCCGTGATTAGCCAATTGTGCGAGAAATTGTTAATGTGTTCTTTTTATCTCTAATCTCATACAAATATAGAGTTTAGAATAAATTAAATAGGCGAGTAGAAGTGTCAAATTTTTATGTGTATTCTTATCGTTGCAGTTTAATAATCCAGATAAATTAAATAAGACGAGTTGATTGAAGAGTTACACAAGATTGTTAGCCAGCCATAACCCTGAAATATATTTCTCATTGAATTCCACCCTCCGTGCTAAGTGTGCTAGTTAATTAGTTCTTCTTTTGATCAAAGCTCTAGTTAATAGAATTAATTAAACAAAAGTCACATTGTCATTGTTCTTGACTAGATAAATTAAAATTTGTTTGATTTAATTCACAATTGATCATAAGTGCTCATAAAAATGATATTCGATTCACTCTTTATTATTTGATTGTCCGTATATACTTGCACGTGCAATTTAGAGCAACAATATAAAATATCTAGGACAGAGGTACTATAAGATGGATCCCTTTTGTCATGTTTAGGAAAAAAGTGGATTTCTAGGGTACTACGAGGATGTTGTTACCAATAAACCTGTTTGTTGGTATACGAGCACTGTTGCGGCATAAGTGGAGAAAAGGAAATGATCTTATGATCACTTATAGATTGATTAGAAGAAATAACTATAAAGATCTCTTGTGTTTCATTACAGATTTGTTGAGTAATTTTTAATGATCTTCTATTGAAATTGTCATGTAACAAAATCACATTTGAAACAGACCGCAAAATAAATCTCAATGAATATAAAATACATGTCTTTTCTACATTACTAATCACTTTATTGCAGTTAAATGATATGTAAATAATTAAGTTATGAAATAATAAAGAAGAATATTGCAAAGAAATAGAAAATTCTTATTGATTTGGAATGAATTATAATGAAATAAAAACTCTCTATTTATAAGAAAAAAGTGACTTAGCCACTAAAAAACAAACTCTAAAATCTCTCTAAAATATAGACATTCACCTTAAATACAATTCTATATATAACAGTTTCTATGTAATTGAATTATACCTCACCGTTATTTACCAAATCAAGCATATTTATTTATGGATATATAGTTCAATTCTTTAAAGTTAAATCATATCAGACAATATTTAACCGAATTTGCTTATTGATATGTGAGAATCTATCTAAACTTTAGGGTGTTACATGATATAACTTCGTGCTACATTCATTCTATATATCTTGTTCAATTATTCTGTATCTATCCAATTGGCATGACTATGTGCTATATTTATTTCCCTATCTTGTTCAATTGTTCTCCTTCTAAATTATTTTTTTGGAGGTACTCTAATCAGCGTTAAATCGCTTTGGTTCTCTATGCACTATTGCAGGGGACTAAAAGGTCATTTGCCTTGACTTTTAAATAGAGGTAACTTAGCGGGCGTTTGGACATAAAAATTATAAAATTTTAGAAAAAAATTAAGTGGAAATTTTATTTGAAAATTAAAGTTTTGTTTGGACGTGAATACAATTTGGAGACGTTTTTAAATTTTTTGAGTGATTTGAAGTGAAATTTTTTTAAAAACAGCTTTTGGAGTTTTTCATTCAGAAATATTTAGAAATTCAATTTCAAAGTGAAATTTAAAATTCATGTCCAAATAATGATACCAAAAATAATAAAAAATTTACTAAAAAGGTGAAAAAATTGGACATAAATAGGCAATATTTCAGAAAAAAATTTCAAAACCTAGTAACAGTAGGTATTAAACATAATTGACAGCTAAATAACTACATTCCTTTGTAGAAAGCTATAAACTTTGACCGAGAATCACGTTAATCCCCTCCTTTTGTTACATTAAAGAGGGATAATAACTAATACTCCCTATAAACAAGCAAATTTAACGGAAAGTGGTAACTTCCATAAAATAAATGATTGTGATATTACTCTTTTTCCCATGTTTGGTGGAATAGAATTACTGGTATAATAGGATATACTTTAAATATAATATCTTTAGAGTATATTATAGTTGTTTATTTGTATACTATATACAACATATATAAATATACATATTATATAATTATCCAAGTAAGTATAAGATAAAGTAATTATTAATTATTATTGGTATATATTATTATATTATTTGCATATGCATAGTACATAGTTCTTTAACCATATATTCATTGGATACATGAGAAATATATACAACGTATATTTAAAGTGTGTATTAAATTTTATTTTTTAATGTGACGTATGTTTGTTGTATAATAACTATGTAAATACCATATATAATTAAATAAGTATATTATGAAGTATCCATTAGAATACAACTGTTGATGTATAAATTTCTTTCAAGAAATCTGCCAAACGCCACTAAAATAAAGGCATACAAACAAGCCTTGAAAGAAAACTGACACTTTTAAAATGGTAATTGATTATATTTTCCATGTTGTCTGCTCGTCCCTCTTTAATATTATCTTCAACTATTTCTTTAAAATTTATTTTTTAACCAACTGTTTCGTCTATTTTCAGAAGGAATACATATTGAGCATGGCTGGCAGAGAGGGAGAGACGGAGTGAAACAGATTATAAAGGATCCCTACATTTGTGGTTCAGTTTATTTTTTAAATCTATTACCACTAAATGAATAATAATCATTGTGTATAAGGTGAAATATGATATGATACGTGAACGTCTAAAAAGAGGATACGTGGAACTCAAAATAGGAATGATCGAAGTCGAACAAAGCCATTTTATTTGTCACCGGAAAAGATAACGTTCGTAAATGTGTGTTAAATACTCTGCGTATAGTAGCATTTAATAGGGGATATTCTGCAATATTAAGAGCGACGGTTCGTTACAGAGAATTTGGCATTTATGTTTACCATTACGTCTTCATCGATGACCCTCATAATTGACATTAAAGGAGGACATGATCCTAAGAATTCCTTCCCTAGACATAGCTATAAATAGTGAGCTCAGCTATCATTGTAAAGGAGACGAATTTGTTGGCTAAACCTATACTTTATTCTATGCAAAACTTTATATAATTTTATTTTCTTGCTTTTTGATCTCATCATCGATGTGCCCAGAAACACTGTTCCGGTAATTGTTATCTCTGCTATTTTCATCAATATTTCAAGGCTAAATATTATACATTTCTTCAATTATTGTATAATTTCATGATCAAATTAATTTAGTTGTCTAGAAACCACGTATAAATTCAACTGTACCGTTTTACGGCTACACGGTTTAGCGTCCACCGTGGGGCCTAGACAGCCGTACAGTTAAATTGATCCTTGTATTTTTCACTAATGCGATTTGATTATTTTTGTCTTAGAAAAAATCACAAAAAGGGGCAGATAACACTGTTAACAAAACATACAACCCAGAAATTCGAGGGGATCAGCCTCATTTCGAGGATTCAATCAGTGATACCCGCAATGAGGAGAACGATGCCACACTGGTGCATGACAAGAAGTACCCTCGACAGGTTCGGGATACAACTCTTGATGATGCTGATGAGGAACATGTCGTGGTTGGGTTGAGGATCCTGCAAGAGCAACAGGCAGTCATTCTAGGCCATCTCACGCGGCAAGATCGGATCATGACGGAACTGAAGCAGGCGCTATCGGGGCTTTGAATAATGCAAACAAACGAGATCCAAATCCACCCCGTGTTCCCGCAAACCAAACAACATAGAGAATCGATAACAATATTCCCAGGAGCGAAGTTGGCTACGACGGGGCTTGGGGGAGCGGATCCGGTCTCAACAACGAGAACGACCCGTTCAAGAATTAACTTTTACGGTTCATGAAGGAAGTAAATGCCCGTATGGACCAAATCCCAGGCGCGCCACTAGTATTGAAAGGCCCAGACTCGAAGAAGTATATTCAATTACCATACAAGCCGAGTGCGGCACCAGAACTAATCCTGAAGCGGTTCAAGATGCCTAAAATTCCAAAGTATGACGGGACTTCAGACCCACAGGAGCATATTACCACCTACACAACAGCGGTAAAAGGAAATGATCTAGCTCCTCACGAAATTGAATCTGTGATGCTAAAGAAATTTGGAGAAACTCTCACGAGCGGAGCCCTAACGTGGTATTCATTATTAACTGAGCATTCCATAGATTCCTTTGAGATGCTCGTAGATTTTTTCATCAAGGCTCATGCTGGGGCCAGAAAAGGGCAATCTCGGAAGGCCGATATATTCAGGATCACATAGGGAAAATTCGAATTATTATGAGAGTTCGTTACCCGATTCCAGAAAGAAAGAATGTTGCTCCCAGCTGTCTCGGATGAACGGGTAGTTGAAGCATTTACCAAAGGATTAAATCTGAAAAGCTCAGACGCTTCCCGAAAGCTGAAGGAGAGCCTGCTTGAATTTCAAACAACAACTTGGACGAATGTGCACAACCAGTATGAGTCAAAATAAGGATCGAGGATGACCAAGTCGGTTCTATATCATCGGCCAAAGGACGGGAGAAGAGCAGAGAAAAATCAAAGGATGAATATGACACAGACAGACGGACTTCGAGGGGCCGGTTTTGCCCTTACGTGAGGACTGAAGGCCGTGGTAGGAGCTTTCGGGCTGCAAACAAGTTCACCGTTGATAGGAGAACCAATCTTGGTCAAAACAACAGATCACTCCAGGATAAAGAAACGTCGGGATTTCGGGATCCTTCTTACCCCAAGTTATTGGAATACAACTTCAACATTAGCATAGTAGAACTGGTGTCAGCCATGAGAAACATTAAAGAGGCACGCTTCCCGAGACCTATGAGTCCGATTCCAGCTAGAGGGATCCCAACTTATTGTGTGAGTACCATGGGACGAACGGTCACCGGACAAGGAACTACCGACACCTCCGAGAGGAGGTGGCAACACTGTTGAAGAGTGGTCACCTCATAGAATTCTTGAGTGACTGAGCTAAGAACAATTATGGTCCTAATAGAGATAACTCTGAACTTCCGAAAGTGGGAGAAGAATCCCCACGCCAAACGATCAATATGATCTTCGGGGGTGGGGGGGATGAGAATTAACGGGGTCACCTTTTCGGCAGCAAAGAAAACGAAAGTATCAATAACTCATAGTAAAAGACTCCGGGAAGACGATATCACTCTCACGGAGGAGGATGCAGACGGATTGCTGTTGTCACACAACGATGCACTGGTAATTTCATTAAATGTGTTAGATTTTAAGATTAAAAGTGTTCTAGTAGATCGAGAAAGTTCGGCTAATATCATACGATGGAGAGTATTGGAGCAAACTAAACTCACCGGAAGCATTATTCAAGGGACAAAGCTCCTCGCTGGATTCAACCTTGCAAGTGTGACGACCCGAGGAGAGGTTATGCTGCTCACAAATGCTGAAGGAGTCATGAAAACAACTCTCTTCTAAGTAGTAGATGGTGACATGGGATGCAACATTATCCTGGGAAGGCCATGGTTACACAAAATGAAAGCAGTACCATCAATATATCACCAATTGTTGAAGTTTTCAACGCCCGAAAGAATCAAGCAGATAAGAGGTGCTCAACCGACAGCAAGGGAGATGAATGCAATCTCAGTTTCAAGTAGCAAAGGGAAGGGACGCATGGAATAACAATTACAAGAACCGGCACCTATTCCCGAACTAGAAGGAGTTAGCTCAGAAACAGAGTTGTCAGAACAACATCAGGTGCCAAGATATTTCTAAGTTCCAGAAGAGACGAACGCAAGGAAGTCCATGGCGGAGGAACTGGAGCAAGTTGTGTTGTTCGAGGAATTCCTTGAAAGAAAATTCCATTTGGGGCCAGGACTGCACCTGGAGCTCATGTCTGGTTTTATTGAATTCGTTAAATTTAATGCTGATTGTTTTGCATGGTCGTACGAGGATATGGTAGGTATCTCGACGGAAATAGCCATGCACAAACTGAGTTTGGATCCTAACATACCTCCGATAAGGCAGAAGAAATGCCCTATTGCCGAGGCCAGGAATAAATTCGTCAACAGAAGAGGTAACCCGCTTGCTTAAAATCGGTTCGGTTCGGTTCGGGAGGTAAGATATCCGGACTGGCTAGCCAATGTAGTAGCAGTTCCTAAGAAGAACAATAAATTTCGCATGTGCGTCGACTATAAAGATCTAAATAAGGCGTGCCCGAAATACTCATTCCCACTACCAAATATTGATCAAATGATTAATGCCACGACCGGGCATGAGTGATGAGTTTCCTTGATGCTTATTCCAGGTACAACCAAATTAAGATGAACCCGAAAGATCAGGAAAAAACTTCATTTATAACAAATTTCAGTACATATTGTTACAATGTAATGCCCTTCGGGTTGAAAAAGGCCGGAGCCACTTATCAACAGCTCATAAATAAGATTTTTGAAAAGCAAATAAGAAAGACCATGGAAGTTTATATAGACGATATGCTTATAAAGTCTTTGAATGCAGGTGACCACCTTAAGCATTTACAAGAAACATTCGACATCATGAGGAAGCATAACATGAAACTTAACCTCGAGAAGAGCGCGTTCGTGGTAAGTTCTGGTAAGTTCCTAAGGTTTCTAGTCCCACAAAGTGGAATTGAGGTAAACCCCAACAAAATCAAGGCCATAGACGATATCCCGGATCAATTTTCAAATGTAAAGGAAGTCTAAAGACTCACAGGAAGGTTAGTAGCTTTGAGCAGGTTCATTTCCCGGTCATGGGAAAAATATCATTGCTTCTTCACGCTGCCCAAAAAGAAAAATAATTTTGAAGTGCCGGCAGGCTTTGAGGGACTTGAAGAAGTACTTATCAAGTCCTCCATTACTCTCAAAACCGAAATAAGATGAAACATTGCTAGTCTACCTCGCGGTTTCAAAAGTCGTAGCTCGGAAGCTGAGGCCCTACTTCTGATGTCACTCGATAGTTGTGGTGACTACTTTTCCTTTACGGAACATCCTCCATAAACCGGAGCTCTCGGGAAGATTGGCCAAATGGGCCGTCGAAATGAGTGAATTCGACATATAATATAAACAAAGGATTGCAATTAAGTCACAAGTCTTGGCTGACTTAGTGGCCGATTTCAGTCTGGGACTACTACCTCTGGTAACCAAGGAGGCAGTAATGGTTTCGGAATCAATATCAGGGTCTGGACCTTGTTTACGGATGGAGCTTCCAACGTAAAGGGGTCTGGTCTCGAAATAGTCTTAATCACGCCTTCGCAGGAAACCCTAAGTCAGGCCATCAGAACGATCACTTTAAATAACAGTGAAGTAGAGTATGAAGCTTTGATTGCAAGGCTCGAATTGGCGGGGACTTGATTCCAAGGTTATCGAAACTAAATGTGACTCGCAGCTGGTGGTAAACCAGGTCTACGGGATCTTTGATACCAAAGAAGAAAGTATGCAACAATACATGGTAAAGGTTCAGGCTCTTTTGGCGCAATTCTGCGAGTGGTCAATTGCTCACATATGGAGGGAGGATAACGCAGAAGCGGATGCATTAGCAAACCTAGGATCATCGACAGAAATAAAGGGATCAGAATCCGGAACGATAATACAACTGATGAGCTCAGCCTGGATATGAATGGTTACTATGAGGTAAATTCGACTAGTCTGGTCTGGGACTGGAGAAACAAAATCTATCTCAAGCACGGGATGTTGCCCGAAGAACCCAAAGCATCACGGGTGTTACGCGCCAAAGCAGCACGTTGTAGCTTCAAGAGAGGCCAATTGTATAAAAAACCCTTCCAAGGCCCGCTGGCCCGATGCTTAGGAGCGTCAGAAGCTAATTATGTCATTAAAGAAGTCCACGAAGGGATATGCAGCAATCACTCAAGCATAGATTCTTTGGTGTTGAAGTTGGTACGGGCAGGATATTACTGGCCTCGCATGGAACAAGGCGCCAAAGACTTCGTATGAAAATGTGATAAGTGCCAATGCTACGCACCATTAGTACATCAACCGGCAGAACCCTTACATTCGGTTCTGTCCCCATGGCCGTTCATGAAATGGGGGATGGACATCGTCGGACCACTGCCACCGGCTCCCAGAAAGGTAAGCTTTCTTTAGTTTTTGACTGACTATTTTTCTAAATAGGTGGAGGCAGGTCTTTTTCAGAAGATCGGAGAACGGAAGTGGTCGATTTTCTGTGGGAAAATATAATTTGCAGGTTCGGAATACTAAAAGAGATAACATGCGACAATGAGCCACAATTTATCGGTGCAAAAGTTACAAAATTCCTCAAAGATTTGAAGATAAAGAGGACCACATCTTCTCCTTATCATCCAAGCGCAAATGGTCGAGCGGAGTCAACAAACAAAGTGATTATTCAAAACCTCAAGAAAAGGTTGGAAGCAGCAAAGGGCAAATGGCCCGAAGAATTGCCTCGAATTTTATGGGCCTACCGAACAACGGCCAAGTCGAGTACAGGAGAAACTCCTTTTTCCCTCGTGTACGGTGCTGAAGCCTTAATCCCGGTGGAAGTAGGTGAACCCACTTTGAGATATTTTTGGGCAAATGAAGAATCAAATAATGAAGAACCTTGGAAGAGGCCAAAGCTGGTATCATCATTAATGCCGAAATTGCTAAGGCCCGAGAACTTGAGTTGGCTGCTAAGAATGGACTCCCAACGCAGTTTAATGTTCCTAGTTCTTCTGGTTCTAGTTTCGAGTTTTCGAAAACTGAAGAGGGATCGGAAGGCAATGATACTGAAGACCAAACTGAAAAAATGTTGAGCCATCGGTGGACTCACCTATATTTCCGGGGAATGCAGACACTTTTCTTCCTCCTTGTTCCGGAGGTGCTGTAATTTAGCTTTTCATTTCTTTTTCCCATTTTGTACTTTTATCATTTTGGCACATTCTTGTAGATGAAGACATATTTTTGCTCAAGTATCGTTTGAGTCTTACTTTCGTTTGAATATCCATACAAGTCTTCAATATTTGCATTTGCTCAAGAGTTCTGCGTACGTTTGTGCTTTACTATGTGTGGTCTCGAATTTGCTTTCCTTGAAGCACTTTGGTTCCGAGTATTATCCCTTTTACGTGAGGTTTTCTATAAGAATTTGCGCAAGTTTACTTTTTGCGTCCTTTTCATGTGCAATTTCGGGTGTATTTTTCCCCTATGGCATTTTAGATTTCGAGCATAAATTCTTCATGAACCAACCATTTAACATGATGGTTTTTATAAGAGAGGGCCCTCTTATGTTTACGGTGCTCTTGAAGAGGAAGTCTCCTGTTCATTACAGGCACTAACATTAGAAGTACTTGTTTAATTTTCAAATGAAAAAGTTTATTCATCGTTCAGACAAGAAACAAGATAAAAACAAAAAGATTTTATTTTATTCCTTCTATTTTCAAAAAATTTCATAAGCATTTGCTATGCTGAAAAGAAATTGACATTACTTGTGGCTATCTTGTATAACTTGTTTCTACGGGGCTGGCTGCGCAGTCCCCGGTCCCGATGATGCATTTAGTTTTTGGATTTTCGGTCCCCAGTTGACGTGGCAGTCATTTTTGTCGTATCCTCATATCATCCCCCCCCCCCCCAAGTGTTCGAATGCGAAGAGTGCGAATTGGAACACTGGAAGTCTTGTATCTTCGAAAATTCCACTAATGAATTGCTATGTAATCCTTCACTCGGCAACATACCTTACTTCCCTTTAGGAATCCATGCAATCGAGTGAAAGAATACCTAATAGTCCTCTTGTGGTTTGTGCTCGTGAACGGCCGGATAATCTCCGTTCGATAGCAAACTTAACTTCCCAGTAGGAATTTGCTATCGAACCAAAGATTATCTAATCGTCCCTGAGTGGAACCTAATTTGTTTGCCTTGCTATCAAAGGTCTTATTGTTGCTGTCTTCGTAGTATGCTTTCTGTTGGTGCCTCATTAAAAATCTTGCCAGAAAAATCGAATTGGGACAAAACCTAAACGATGGAAAAAAGAGTGCAGCACATGCTTTCCGCTTGATTAACGTTCATCAGCAATAATATCTTTTAAGGTGTGCCACGTTCAGTTGCTAGGCAACTTGTTTCCATTGTGGTTCTCCAACTCGTATGAATCTTTCCTAGTGATAGCTGAAATTCGGTAGGAACCTTCCCACGTTGGACCTAGATTTCCTGAGGAATAAGCCACTGAAAAAGAAGAAGGAAAAAGTTTTGTGTTTGAAGAGAACTAGAGAAAGAATGAAAAACAAAGATGCAAATCTCGAGCTCGAAAAATTATGAAACGCAAAGGAAAAAAATGTGACGTATAAGTAAAATTTTGGCGGATAAATTCATGGCCATGATTACCTCGATAATTGACAAAAATTGTGCTGAATCATGGGATGACGCGTGTTCGGGGCATTAAATGCGAAGAGACATGCGTCTAATCAATTGTCAGGAACTTTCAGAGGGAGTTATAGTAATTTCTGCCAAAAAAGGTGTTTCTACCAACTCCCTGGTAATACAAAGTTATGTCATCGGAAAGTAGGGGGACTATCTGTAAATATGATATGACACGTGGACGTCTAAACAAAGGACGCGTGGAACCCAAGACAGGAATGAACGAAGACCGAACGCAGCCATTTCACTTGTCACCGACAAGGATAACGTTCATAAAGGTGTGTTAAATACCCTGCGCCCAATAACATTTAATAGGGAATATTCTCCAGCATTAAGAGCGACGGTCCGTTACAGAGAATTTGACATTTATGTTCACCGTTACGTCTTCATCAATGACCCTCATAATTGACATTAAAGGAGGATATGATCCTAGGACTTCCTTCCCTAGACATAGCTATAAATAATGAGCTCAGTTATGATTGTAAAGGAGATGAATTTGCTGGCTAAACCTACACCCTATTCTATGCAAAACTTTATACAATTTTATTTTCTTGCTTTTTTATCTCATCATCTTTGTGCCCGGAAACATTGTTTCAGGAATTATTATCTCTGCTATTTTTATTAATATTTTAAGGCTAAGTATTATACATTTCTTCAATTATTATATAATTTTAGAATTAAATTTTAACTATACCGTTTTACGGGTAAACACATTATAATATATCAAAACAGTAACAAAAACCTGCTAGTTTTAGAATAAAGGAAGTGTAATGTTAATTATGTGAATAATGTTAAATAAGGGACCAGCAGTGTAAAAATCTCAAAAAATTGTTAAGGCCAAACGGGGCCGTAGTTTTACAAAGTATTATAAAACAGGAAACAAATTAGATACCAGGTCCAACGAGCATCCACCAAGAGGTTTCCTAACATTGCGTAAATTTATATTTTGCGCGTGTCAGTTGAGAATAACAGGTCGCCGTTATATATAGCCGAAATCAGATAGCTGCAAATAGAATAGGTGGCAGCAGAACCTTATAGGCAAACTTCAGAATCCTTCTGGCATTTCCCAGTGGGAGGAATCCTTAGACCTAATTGGCTTGAATGTGCATGATGTTGGGCATTTACCTATATGTTTTAATGTTACTTCATTCGTGTTTTAATCACTTTTTGGAGCTATCTGATGTATAACATGTCTAATTTGTATTAATTATTAGTTTTACGACTAATTAAATTGTGTGATGATTTAAAATGTTTGGAGAAGAGGGTGGATGCATCGCATCCAACCTTGGGAAAAAAAGCTATTTGGTCCATCCTTAGTAGTGAAGTCGGGAGAAGGCATTTACCTTAACATCCGCATCTGGGCGCAACAAGGATGAGGGAACAGAGGGTGGACGCAAAGTATCCACTCCAGCATATGATGCTGAGAAGTTCAAGCTGAGGCAAACACGAAGCATCCAACTCAGCATCAATCCCTGAAGTTGATTCGGAAAAGAAAAAGAAAACTTTGGCTCACGACTTTTGTACGCAATATATAATCCAAAAACGCCTCTTTTAGGTCATCTAACAACTTGGAAGCAGATAGAGTTTAGAGACTGTAGAATTCGTCTTGAGTTCTTCTTTTTCCCTTCTTTTATTAATTTTTATATATTCTTGGGAATTATTTGAGATTGTTACCATCACTATGCGTGGCTAAACTCGTTTATTCCAGGGTAATGATTTTACATGAATGTTGACATTCGGAGATTGATTTGACGATTTAATTTATCATATTGGATTGTATATTCATATCCTGAGTTTAATTATTTTACTGCCTAGCTAACAGTGAAATACTATATATGAATTTTGAGTTGAACTTGAAAGAGGTGATTCTTGATTGCAATATGATTTAATAGAGCGTGATCTTGAACCTAGTTATTGGGGAATTGATTTGAGAATACAAATAGAAATATATCTATTTGCCGTGCTTAGCCAATTATGCAAGAAATTGTTAATGCATTCTTTTATCTCTAATCTCATACAAATATAGGGTTTAGAATAAATTGAATAGGCGAGTAGAAGTTGTCAAATTTTTATGAGTATTCTTATTTTTGCAGGTTAATAATCCAGATAAATTAATAAATCGAGTTGATTGAAGAATTCAACAGGATTGTCAGCCAGCCATAACCCTGGAATATTATTTCTCATTGAATTCAACCCTTCGTGCTAAATGTACTAGTTAATTAGTTCTTCTTTTAATCAAAGCTCTAGTTAGTAGAATTAATTAAAAAAATTCACCTTGACATTGTTCTTGACTCGATAAATTAGAATTTGCTTGATTTAATTAACAATTGATCAAAAATCCTTGTAAGAATAATATTCGATTCACTCTTTATTACTTAATTACCCGCGTATACTTACACGTGAGTTTTGGACGAGAGTGCAAAATATCTAGGACAAAGGTACTATAAGATGGATCCTTTTGTCATGGTTGGGAAAAAGTGAATTTCATAGGGTACTACGAGGATGTTGTTACCAATAAACTTGTTTGTTGGCATACGAGCACTGTTGCGGCATAAGTGGGAAAAAGGAAATGATCTTATGATCACTCATAGATTGATTAGAAGAAATAACTGTAAAGACCTCTTGTGTTTCATTACAGATTTGTTGAGTAATTTTTACTGATCTTCTGTTGAAATTGTCATGTAACAAAAATAACATTTGAAACAGACCACAAAATAAATCTCAATGAATATAAAATACATGTCTTTTATACATCATTAATCACTTAATTGCGGTTAAATGATATGTAAATAATTAAGTATTTAATCCCAGTGCTACAACAACTCTCACAATGTTGGGGCTTGTATTGTTTCTATGTAACTGGATTATACCTCATCATTATTAGCCGAATCAAGCATATCTATTTATGGATATATAGTTCAATTCTTGAAAGATAAATCATATCAGACAAAGATTTAAGTATTTAACTGAATTGGCTTCTTGATAGGGAACTTTAGAGAGTAGGGAGGGAGTAAAATAAGACTGGAGGAATCTATCGAATAGTATTTTCTCTGTTTCAATTTAGATGATATATTTTTTGTATTAGTTTATTTTTGTAATTTAAAATAATTTAATTTTAAACTCTTCATTTTATCTATTTTACTCTTAATGAGAAGCTTTTATAATTACACAAAGATCATGACCCCGTAAAATTTTTATATTTGAAATTTTAAGACCACGAGTTTGAATTTTTTTTTTCTTTTCTTAAAACTCCCTCAAATTGAAACAGAGAGAGTAGCGGAGATTTTACTGTTGGATCTAATCCCAACCCTTCGGGAGGAAGCAATGTCAGGGGAATACTGTCATTGATAAGACTATTCATGTAGCATGTAGTATGGCAACAATACCTGTGCAAAACTACAAAAATAAAATAGAAAGTAGAACTCCTAAAGCACACAGATTTACTTTTTGCTTAAGCATTTCAGCTGCTTCAATTAGTTTATAATATTTTATACGGAAAAGGTTTAAATATGTTCTTGTACTATACAAAATTGAATATATTTATTTTTTGTTAATATTTTAGCACATATATGTCCTTACCGTCACATAGTTGGTTCATATATATCCTTACCGTCACGGAATCCATCCAAACTAATTAGCTCTGTCGTTATTGTACTAAAGTATATTTACAAATACTATTTCCTTTTTATTAGTACTTTTTTTCATTTACCTTTCTCTTTTCTTTATTATTTTTTCTTTTCTTTCTCTTTTTTTTTCCTTTTTCTTTCTTTCATATCCGATTTCCTACGTTGCTGATGCCTTCTTCATTTTTGTCACCAATTTTACTTGATAAAACTCATGAATTCCTGCTAATTTTACTATCACAAACCCCATAGGTTCTTTTGACCTGAAGGAAATGAAAATTGTCGGAGAATTTTTTTCGGTGGTGTTAATTGGGTGAAGATAGGATATGATTATTCAGATTTTAAAGGTCTTGTTCCCTTCAGATTTGAAGCTCCACAGAAAATAACACCTTCAATACCTGAATAACCATATCCTACCTTCACCAAATTAGCACCACCAAAAAAATTTCTCCGACAATTTTCATTTCCTTCTTTTCAGAAGAACTAGAGCCTTGTTGCTAGGAAGCTTTTGGTGGTGTAAGTTTAATATTTAGGAATAAAATCTCGTGAAATTGGTGACGGAAATGGAGAAGGCATCAGCAATGGAGGAAATCAGATATGAGAGAAAAAAATAGAGAAGAAAGAAAAGAGAAAGATAAAGAAAAAAATACTAATAAAAAGGAAATAGTGTTTATAATACACTTTAATACAATTAAAGAAAGAGCTAATTAGTTTTGGTGGATTCTGTTTCGAAAAAGGCATATATGGACCAACTATCTTACGGTAAAGACATATATGAGCTAAAGCATTAACGACGGGCAAATATGCTCAATTTCATCCAGTACAAAGACATATTTGAACTTTCTCCGTATTTTATAAAATCCGCGTTTCAATATTATTCTTATTTATAGATAGTAAAGAAGTAACTATATATTTTCACATGAACACAGAAAACATAACATAACCCCATCTTCACAGAAAGTGAGAAAGTGGCAAAAACATAATGGAGTTCAATAAAGAAAAAGACCTTGAAAAGCAACAAGAATCTCAAGATGAAGGTGAAGATGAACTCAATTTAGCAACGGAGAATGGTAACAATACGGATGAAATGCTTAGCTATTTTCATTCCTTGCACGATGTGAGAGAATCCAATAGCAGGAATACCACAAGAGTAAGTAGCACCTAATATTATTTTCTCTATATTTATGACCGCCGATATTATACTTTTTTCCATCATATCCAACGACTGGTAATTAATATTATCAGAAATGAAAATATTGCACTACAACGGGCTCGAATGTTATTTTTTATATATATTTGTTTTTATATTATTGTCATGTTTCTGCTGCGATGTAATTCAGATAAAGCAAGTTCTTTTGCTGCACATAACATCTGAGCGAGGGTAAGAAGAGATTTTCAAAAAGCCAAACATATATAGGGCCCCTAAAGTTGACACAAACTTTCATTTTGATACCTCAATTCATTCTTGTTCCTATTGGAGACACTTAACACCCAAAGATATATAATCTTAAACGCAAAACGCTGATAAAAAACACTGATATGAGTGGTTCTCACTTTTATTTAGGGGATAGCTAAAAAAAAGAATTTCTCTCTAACACCATTTCTTCTGTTGTTACTCTTGCTATTTAGTGCTATTTATTCTTTTCTTCTTTTTTCCTTTTCTTTCTTTTTCTTCTCAAGTTTTCTATTCAAAACAACCTCTCTATTCTCACTAGATAAGGGTAAGATTTACGTACACACTATCATGTTCTCGGCGAAGTTACGTTGGGTTAAGGGTGGTTAATTACATTATAATCAATTGTTCACCCTTCGTTAAAAAAATTATATTGTAAATATAAATAAATTAGGTAGCATATATTGAGCACCCATTGTTAGAGGATTCTTTTCTCTTTTTTCAAATTTGAACACCCGAAAAATTCTTGGCATCGCCGTTGACGCTCCCATAGAAACTCCCATGAAAATATAATGAATTTGTTGTTGTTAGTACCATATTCTTCCTCAGTTTCTCCTTCCATACTCTCATGTCACCATTCTCTACACACAAAACAGAGCAACATGAAGTGCCGCAGCATCATCGCGGGGCTTGGTGTCGCTCATTCCCTGTGCCACCATATAGCCCCAAAAAACCTAATTCTGGTTTTAACTCCAACTTATGGCGTTATGCCCAAAGAAAAAACCAACGCCTCGAACCAGAAATACCCACAGAATCTTCATCTAATTTCTTATCTTCTTCCCTAAATTTTCCTAAAAATACCTCCCCATTATATGACGTATCTACTTTTATTATTCTAGAGAAAACAAAAGAAGGTTAGAGGGGGCAAATATAATCTTTAGAAAAATTGGGGATGATTGTATTTATTTAGAAGGAAAATTGTATTTATTTATCATTGCCTATGCTATGGTGGTCCTACAAATTAGCTAATTCTCGTACGTACCTACAAATGACATAAGTTGAGTTCTTTGATTCTGGTTACCGCACAAAAATGCAATTGCAGGTTCTCCTAAAATAGTATTGCCGTGATAAATATATATAATTCTGAATCTAAAGTTCTTAACAGTAGAACCTTTTGCAAACCTTGATATCTCCATTTTCCACACGACATTTAGACGTTCTCTTTTGGGCTTGTGAGTGTAAGCAATTTGAATGGCTTTAGACTTTTATGCTTCCTCCCCGTCAAGGACAGAGAATAGATCTTCCACTATCTCAAGCACATGAAAGATGATAGTTCACGGCAGGAGTGTCAAATGGGCCGACTTTGAGCGGGTCAAAACAGGAGGATTGATAATGCACTACAATCACCCATTTAAACTTTATCACTCATTTGCTAGTTGATAACTTCTGAAATTTCGAATTTTGCATAGCAGTGGCGCGGAGAACCAGTCGATATCAGAATTAAAGCATTGCGAGAACTGATTCCTGGCTGTGACAAGGTAATTATTACTAGACTAGATCTTTTAGCATACTCTGTTGTTTTAAACTTAAGTAGAATTGCTCCCTAGCTCTATTTAAATTTGTAATACTGTTTAAGAGACATTGTCTTAAATGATAATACTTGTATTTGTCTCAAGTGTATTTACTCTTCACAGGTAGACCAAGCGTCCATACTAGATGATGCCATTAACTACATTCAAGCTCTACAGCAACTTCATCAAGTAACTCTCTCATCTCAGTTTATTCTAATTAAATTATTAGGAGTAGCGTATTAAATGTGTGTGTATATGTACACACTATAAATGCAATTTAACCTGTTATACATCATGTTAGATTTAACAATCACGTACAATTATAGATTAATTTGACTTGATGCTATAAAAACTTTTCACAATATCAATATGCAGAACTTATTTGACCCAGCTTCTTCAAGGCCAAAAGCACTATTTTTCAACTAAAAAACGGTTTGAAGTGTTTGGCCAAGCTTTTAGGAGAAAAATGCTTTTGAGTAGAGCAGAAATATTTTTGGAGAAGCAGAAAAAAGTAGTTTCAACCCAGAAGCACTTTTGAGAAAAATATATTTTGAAGCACTTTTTAAAAGCTTGGACAAACACTAATTGTTGTTCAAATTAATTAGTCAAACACAAACTGATTCTTATCAAAAGTACTTTTGAATAAAAATATTGATTTTAGAAGTTTGGCCAAGACATGCTATTAAAATCACCATCTCACTTGTCTTAGTATTTCATTATCAAGCATATTATGTAGTGACTGTTATTTGCACTTGGGGAACAACAGATAACATCAATGAGGATGGGCTTAATGACCCAAGAAGCATATATGAGTGAAGCTGGGATGATGCAAATGCCTCAAATGGAGCCAACAAATGGAATTATGGCTAATCAAACTGTAATTCCTCCATTTGCCCTGCCTACCTCTTCATCATTACAAATGGTACCTCAGTTTCAAGGCCCATTCACTCCTCAATTTTTGCAATCAACACCTTATACCATGCCCTTATCACCTTCATTTTTCACAACACCATGCCGCGCCACGAGTCAGGTTCGTCAATTTCACTCAAGCAATAATTAGAAAGATGTCGATATTTTTGCAGCACACATCATGAATTCAACAAGACTAAGGAAAAACTTAGAAAAACACCTAATATATAGATTCTAATCCATATTATATTCATACAGGTACTTCAATATCTATTTTGTTTGTTTCACTAGTCCTTAAAATTAGGTTAATACAATCCTGTGTGAATTAGAGCATATGATTATATTATACTCCCTCTGTTCATTTTTAGTGCCCATTTTGAACTTTTCACGCACCTTACGAACAATAAATAAAATATATATTTTACAATTTTACCCATAATAATGATAAGCATTTCCAAAAATCTTGGAGATGATTTGGGGAATGAATTCAATAATAAGGGTAAAACAGAAAAAAAATTATCTTCTCTTGATTTAGTATAGCGGACAAGTAAAATATGAAAATATATTTTTAGTGGACAAATAAAAGTAAATGGAGGGATTACTTCTAAAGTGACACAGTGGAGAAGTCATGGAGTGTTCATTTTCTCAAGATTCTTCCACAAGTAGAAGAGAGTTTATCTTCCACAATTGATTAATTTAATTTACGTAAGAAGAAACTCTCAATAACTTCGAGAGAAGAATGAATTCGTTCTTCTTTTTTTCTTTTTCTTCTTCTTCTTAACCTCTCATTGATTGTTGAATTTTCTAGGGATTTACGATAAGAAACTCATCAGCTAGCAATCCGAGGGTTGAGCTTCTACGAGAATACGAGGAAGACATTGATTATAATAATTCTAGCCAAGGGTTGTTCTTCTCTTTTCCAATGCTCCAAATAAATTACGATATTATTATTCTTACACTTCCTTTTTCTGCATCAATGAACATTATCTTTCTAGTAAATTTTTGATAAATAAATTATACTAATACATTTCGAATGAAAAGTTTTAATTAATGGATATTTTCATGGATCACCCTTTAAGATTTCAAATGATCATCAGGAGAAGTGGAAAATTATTCAAGAATTTGAATAAGGAAAAATCTAGCGAAAAAACTAAGGGGGACTACAATGAATTTGTTGAATATTTGTTTTTCTAAGGCAAATAAATTAAAATATGAAATGTTTTGGGGTTGAGGGAACTAAAGCAAATTCACCTGCTTGCTTTCCTACCCCAGCCCTTGATTGCCGACTTCTTCTCCACTTGCCATTTTATTCTTCAAACTTTTCAATATCTGAAAATTATTTTTGAAAATATATGAGTCCTAAAGCATATACTCTTCTCCCTAAATATTATGAAAACATTCATGAAAAAGTTTTCTTTGCTCTTATTTTTTATATAAGTTACTTTCCTAAATTTGCTTCCGTCACTACCTAATCCATCTGTACTCTAACTAAACTTAATAGTAATATCTTTTGTGAAGAAGATACTATACTTTTCTGTTTTAGATTTTAAAAACGATTTTTATATATTGTTGACTAACAGATAATTTTTCATTAATGCAGGGTACATGGTGAAAGCTCAAATTCTGCCTCTGATTCGACCACAGAAGAGTCATGAGATTTTTGTCACTGCTCGTCATGTTGTCACCACATAAATGTTTTGTGGCAGTATTTCAAAATTTTGTGGTCAAATGGCTCATTTGGCTAAGTGTCCTTGCAAGAAGGAAGAGTGTCAATGGGTGTATGCTAAAATGCATCGAATTATTTTGACAACAAAGCTAGCCACTTATCATGTATAGGCTTCACCATATAATAAGGTTACAATTTTCACTACAGCAGACAACCCAAGAGAGTTTTCTTCCATCTATTTTCTCCTCACACCTAGCTTTCTCTTTGTCTCCATTTTCCTTTATAGCTTGTCTTTTCTTTATTTTCTTTTTCCAAACTTGTTGGATTTATAATTTATTTTTTGCTGATTTCTGTACCTTCTAAAAATAGAGGCATATTTATTTTATTTTGGGGAGATATTTTAGAATGCTGAATAGTTTCTTAGGATAGTGTCTTAGGATAGTGTCCAGCACGACTCAAGCTATTTTTAGAATAGTGCTCAACACAAATCAAGCCATTTGTATATTCACTTATAAATAATATTGCAATGTTATTTTTATTTTTCCGTATTTATTTCCTACAATCTAAGAAACTAACGCAAATAATATTACTACACAAATTTTTGATACCCATTTTTATGTTGTCCTTGTTGCTCCTATTCCAATTGTCCTATCAGATATTCATGATGCTCCTATTCCAATTGTCCTGCCAGATATCCATGATGTTGCAAATGCGTTATTGCATTTACAATTTGGGCAGACATTAATGTCAAAATACTAGTATGTAAATAGACACGATTACAAACACAATGCTAATACTAAAATCTTGAAGAAAAATACTCCTCAATGCAAGAGAAGAGTTGGGATAAATGACAATTCCGTCAAGTCAAAATTAAATTTGATTAAAGCAGATAATATAATTGTTGCTGTATTTCTCAAATAAATAATGGGCCAATATGAGAGACCGGTGATAGACTCTAATGCTGCTCGGCATATTTGTGCAAACAAAAATAACTTGTTATCTTACACTTAAGTTGAGAAAGGAGGAGAACCTATTTATCTTCACGACTCAAGAACTTACATTTTTGATAAAGAAAAAATTCTTCTCAAACTCACATCTGATAATTTGAGTGATGTGTTGCATGCTGCTAATCTCCAAACCAATTTGGTTTCTGTAAGATTATTAGGAAAAATTGGTGTGAATGTTTCATTTGAAAATAATGAGGTTGAGTTGAACCAAAATGGTACTTTTGTGGACAAGGGATATTGTAACCATGACTAATTTGTGCTTAATATTTCTGATTTTATTATTGAAAATGCATCTACTTATGCTTATATGATTTAGTCTATTTCTCTATGGTATGTTAGACTATGACATGTTAATGTCTCGTATATAAAGAAAATACAGTCGCTAAGATTAATATATAATTTAGACTCAAATAATATTAATAAATTTTGAAATATGTGCCAAATAAAATTTTTCAATCCCCCCAACTCTGTTTCCATCCTAATTACCACATTTATTCTATTATCTGTCCTTTTTTCATTATAAAATTTTATTTCTAAAAAAAATTCGATTTTACTAAGGAAGAAGAAAGTGTTGTTAAATTTACTACTATTTTTCAGTACTTACTTATTCGGCATTAAAATAAAAAATATCAATTTCAAGTATGTTGTGGTATCTCTTATTGTTGGATGTTGTTGTTTTAGGTCTTTTTCAGATCTTTCCCCTCTCCTTTCAATTGTTTTGAAATAATTTTCTTGAAATATCCCCTGATTGCCTTCTTCTCAACTTCTAGTTGTTTCCTAAATTTTTCAAGCTCCTCTTTGAGCCTTCTTTTCTCCTCTTCCTCATGTTTTCTATAAACAGAAAATCTCTTTTCAGCTTCAATTTCTCATCTTTCTTTTATTTCTTGTATTCCTCAAATTCCTTGTTCGAAGCTTTGAGCCTTGTTAGCACCAATTTAATAGACAATGACACTTTTGCGATGCTTGGATTAGCATGGTTGCCTCCATCTATTGGTTATGGCTCGGGCTTTGACTCAGCTTGCCCAACAACATCACAAGGCTCGACCTAATACACAAATTTTATGTTGTCCGTTCCTTTTTCTCTCTGAAGGCATCTGGTAACTCTTCTTGGTGAAACATGACTAGGCATTTCGACACTAGTGTGTCGCCCAAGATTGTGTTTTTTATATATACCAACTTCTTTAATGGGTGACGATCCGATAGCTCGTTTTGAGTACTAGCCTTAATTTTTATATTTTGAGACTTCTCATAGCTTCATTTGATGTTTATTGGTTTACGTGCGTGATTCATATTGTTTTCGGGAAAGTTTTTACTTAAAATTTTGAAGAAAACGTAATTTTTAACTCAAAAATGAGGTTTGAGTAGACCACGGCCAGTGTTTTTTGTAAACGAGCTCAGATCGGTGTTTTGACGATTTCGGTAGGTCCGTATGATGATTTTGAATTTGTACGCACGTTTGGTTGGGGTCCGGGATGACCCGAGCGCATTTCGGCGTATTATGTGAATGATTGTGAAAAATGAGTTTTAAGTGAAAATCTAGAGTTTTGATGATTGATTCTCGTTATTTGATGTTATTTTGATTTAATTGAGGTAGCGACCAAGTTTGTAGGATGTTATTACACTTGTATGCATGTTCAGCTTGGAGCTTGAGGGGCTCAGATAAGTTTCAGATGCAATGCGGACTGATAAAGATTAGCTGGTTTAGTTCTGTTACTAGTGTTGAACTGCATGTCTCGCATTTGCGTGTACCTGTTCGCAAATGCAAACTCCACTTTTGCGAAGTCGAGCTCGCATTTGTGATAAAAGGCTGGGCAGAGCAATCTTCGCATTTTCCAAAAAGTATTCGCAATTGCGGACAGGCGAGTACCGCTTTTGCAATGCATTAGTCGCTTTTGCGACTAGATACTAGAATATTTGTGAATCTTTGATCGCATTTGCGATGGAAGGGGGCCTCGCGAATGCAAGATTTTTATCGCATTTGCGACTTATGTGGTCTGGGGCAATGTCGCATTTGCGATCAGTGTTTTGATTTGCGATGATAGCTATTATGAACTAGAGTTCGCAATTGCGATACCTGCAGCTGGGTAAAAGATGAAAACGTTGGGATTTAGCTCATTTTACACTATTTTTTAACCCTATACTCCATAGAGGCAATTCTTTGTGATCTTTTCTTCCCAAATTCGTTGGTAAGAATCTTCAACTAGTTTTCAATCAATTTCGACTACTTTCATGAATCTTGAACATCAAATTTATGAATTTCAAGAATGGGTAGAATTTAGGGATTTAAACATTGAGATTTATCAATTGGGTGTCTTAGTTTAAATTTTTGGTAAATTGCATATTAGCTTGTTGTTGCTTTGCTCTTAGTGTATTCTTGTTCTTTTACATTCTATTTACTTGTTATTTGTTGTTCAACTTTATTATTATCGGATCTTTTTTAGCACTCTTTAGGGTGCTTAGAGCCCGTTTGGACATAAGAATTTTTTCACTTTTTTTCGAAATTTTTTTACTTTTTTTCAAAATCAGTGTTTGACCATAAAATTTTCAATTTTCACTTGAAGATGAATTATGGAATTTTTCAAAAATTTGAAAAAGTCCAAAAAGATATTTTTCAAAATTTTCACTCAAATCACTCACAAAATTCAAAAACAACCCAAAATTATATTCATGTCCAAACACAACTCTATTTTTCAAATACCATTTTCACTTAAAAAAAAATTCGCTTTTGATTTGGAATTTTACAATTCTTATGTCCAAATGCCCACTTAATCTCACATACCTTTCTGCTACTATCATTTCTAGTTCATTAGCCGTGCCCCTAATTGCTTAGAGTGTTTAGATTATAGTGATTGTACTGAACGATGGCATGGTAAGGGCATGTCCTCGGGGGAGGGGGTCCTCAAGGGGTGGAGTGGTAGGGGCAAGGGGAGTAAGGGTAGTAAGGATGCCCCCAGGTTGCGAGTTGGGTCTTGGAATGTAGGGACTTTGACAGGAAAGTCTATAGAGTTAGCGAAGATTCTCCATAAGAGGAAGGTAAATATTGTTTGTCTACGGAAGACTAGATGGGTGGGAGATAATGTTCGAGATGTAGATGGGTTTAAGCTTTGGTACTTTGGACACGTGAGGGGCAAGAATGAGGTAGGTATTTTGGTTGATGGGGATCTTCGGGAGCTAGTGGTGGAGGTTAGGAGGGTGAACGACATGTTGATGGGTATTAAGCTAGTTGTTGGGGTTTTTTACTCTAAACGTACCAAGTAAGGTTCTGTGGAGATGTTTGGAGGCTAGAGGTGTTCCTGATGCTTACATCGGGGTTATTAAGGACATGTGTGATGGAGCTAAGACTCGAGTGAGGACCATTGGAGGAGACTCAGAGCACTTCCCGGTTATGATGAGGTTACATCAGGGGTCAACCTCAGCCTATTTTTATTTGATTTGGCAATCGATGCACTGACGCGCCACATACAAGGAGAGGTACTGTGGTGCATGTTAGTTGCAGATGCATTATTCTGATTGATGAGACGTGAGGCGCTGTTAACGAGAGGTTAGAGATTTGGATGCAGACTCTAGAGTTTAAAGGTTTCAAGTTGAGCAGGACCAAGACAGAATACTTGGAGTGCAATTTCAATAGGACGACTCAGGTGGTGGACGAAGAAGTGAGGCTTGACTCTCAAGTCATCCCTAGGAGAGAGTTTTAAATACCTTGGGGCGGGATGGATGAAATGGAGGCTCGCTTCAGGTGTTTTGTATGATAAGAATATGCCACCTAAACTTAAAAGCAAGTTTTATAGAGCGGCGGTCAGACCGACTATGTTCTATGAGGCGGAGTGTTGGATAGTCAAGAACTCCTATATCCAAAAGATGAAGGTGGTTGAAATGCGGATGTTGAGATGGATATGCAGGCATACCAGGCTAGATAGAATTAGAAATAAAGTTATTCAGGACAAGGTGGGCGTGGCATATGTGGAGGACAAGATACGGGAAGCGAGACTTAGATGGTTTGGGCATGTGAAGAGGAGAGGCACAGATGCACTGGTGAGGAGGTGTGAGAGGTTGGCCCTGGAGGGAAAAAGGAAAGGTAGAGGTAGGCCGAAGAAGTATTGAGGAGAGGTGATTAGCCAAGATAAGGCGTTGCTCCAGCTCACCGAGGACATGACCATGGATAAGAAGGTGTGGAGGTTGAGGATAAAGGTAAAGGGTTAGGATATGTATCCTAGCGTTGTCCTAGTCTGCAACAGTAACTTTAGTACATGAGTTAGCATTATTTATGTATTTTCATATTCCTTAACTCTTGTGGTTACTTGTCGCTGCTTTCGTTTTAGCCTTCTGATTACAATACTAAGTTTTAGTTTTGTATCTTTGTATTTTTGTTTCGGTTTTCTAATTGGTGTGGTTGCTGCTGCCCTTTTTTTATTTCTCCTAAGCCGAGGGTCTTCTGGAAACAGCCACTTTGCCTTCTTAAAGGTATGGGTAAGGTCTGCGTACATTCTATCCTCCCCAAATCCCACTTGTTGATTACACTAGGTTTGTTGTTGTTGCTGTAAAAATTGAGATTCAGACCTCAAATTGAGGGCAGATTTCGAAATAAATCACATAATCGGGCTCAAGGTGAATGGATAATTAAAATTTGGTCCGAATCTCGGATTTAGTCTAATTAATGCGTGAATTATGTGTGGGGAAGGCGTATATGCAAGGCGACGAGTGTATATGCATTGTCATGGGTTAAAACATGCGGGTTGGGCTATTTACCTTTATGTCATCATTATTTCATGTTGTATCTCGTTACATGCCTTAATACCAACTTGTCACGACCCTAAAATCCCACATTTAGGATCGTGAAGGCACATAGTCTCTAAGACTAGGTAAGCCTAACACATGATGAGATTCAGCACACATAACCAACTTAACCATTAATTATAAAACTGATAAATGACATAACATAGCTGAAACTGGACGATAGTTATACATTCTCCAAAATAGGTAGTACGGAGTCATAAGCTCTACTAAGAGTACACTAAAAATCACTTAATACAAACTATTTGAAAATAAGGTAAACAGTAGCAAAGAACAATAGAAGATGAATCTGAGGTCTGCAAGCGAACGTGCAGGTATATCTTGAAGTCTCCACAGCAACCCTGAAAATCAGCTCACTATCGCTTAGTTCGCTCTGAGGTACCCGGATTTGCACAAAAATATGCAAAAGTGTAGTATGAGTATAACACAATCGGTGCCCAATAAATATCAAGACTAACCCTGGTGGAGTAGTGACGAAATTCAAGTCAAGACATTCACTAATCATATAACCTGTGAAAAATATCATGAATCAGCGAAAGAATAATAATAGAAACCAATAAAAATTGAATCTCGTCAGATTAAGTGATAATCGATTAGAACAAATAGACATCTCACTCCGAAAATAAATCACCAAATAGAATCACACACACGGAACCTCGTGCCCCCCTCGCACAGAAAAGACCTCGTGCCATAATGTAGGTCACACTCGCACGGCAAAGAGCTCGTGCCACATTGTATATCACAACCTCACGACAAATACCTCGTGCCACAACATATATCATAACTGCCCGGAAAAGACCTCGTGCTACAACATATACCAAAATCGCACGGTAAAGACCCCGTGACACGATGTATATCACAACCCGTGCCAGTTATCAATAACACGTTCAAGAAAAATTTATCGAAAATCAAATAAAGTAATGCATGATAACAACTTCCTTTTTATTTCATTCTGTTATATCACTAACAACTCAATAAAATATGAGATAACAACTCCACATAGGTGAATTTACCTTGGCAACCAAATCATCAAGTAAATGATAGAGACACAGATTAGCACATTGGAAACAACACAACAAAACACGTAGAAGTGCATGACACAAACACAAGAAGTCATACCACCACACAAACCTCATCAATAAAACGGGCCCAGACCATCACATATTATCCCCATATATCCCCCCTTTATCTCGTCGCGTGTGCAATAATAAATAAATGCCCGCCTTGTCTCGCCACACGCGCATTAATAATTATTCCACCTTGTCTCGCCATATGTGCAAACCCGATATATATTTATATATAGCTTGCCTTGTCTTGCTGCATTATGCAATATCAACAATAACAATAGCACGACAGAGATCTCATGCAAACACCCGAACAATCTGCCTAACAATTTCACATGTGCTATAATTACAACAACACAACATGCCATAATTATCATCAAGACACAAACTCACAATCTACCAACACAATGCACAAAGACAAACCAATAAACCTCACAAGCCCCCAACTTGGTCAATTTAGGAAATACAAATCCTTAAACATGAACTCAAGTAATCACCCAAAGTAAATACATGTGGAGCAGAGACCTAACAATCAAAACAAGGCAATAAAAGCAACCTCGGGTCTAATACAGTCATGAGATACATATATGTCCATGTACACACTCGTCACCTCGTGTACACGTCGTTATATATAACACAAATAATGAATTAAGCCAAAACCTAAGGGGTAATTTTTCAGACAAGGTTAGACAAGATACTTACCTCGAAAGCCCTCAATCAATACTCTATAAATGCTTTCTCTCTAAAATTCACCTCCCCTTGGCCAAAATCTAACCAATTCTTGATCAATCCCTTCGCCCCTTATTCTGAAGATCTTTTTCGAGTTTGAATTTGTTATTTGGAATCTGAGTTCTTCTAATTCATATTATTTAATATGAATACTTTCCCTCTCTTTTTTTATATCATTCCTTAAGTCGAGAAATAGAACTGACTAATCCTAAGTCAAAGGGTCGAGAAACTCAACGTTACTATTCTTGAACAACTTGGAGCCGGGCCTTCTTTTCGCACTATTACGGATATGAAAATAATGGTCAAAATCGAATTCAATTGTCAACTGCCACTATCGGAAATAGGATTGACTACCAATTCCGAAGGAAATCGACTTAATAACATCAAATAATGCAAGAGAAACCAATTTCAATTAATAATTTTAAGATCTTTACACAATTTCCCAAATGTCAACAAAAGTCAACTCCGAGCCCACGCGGTCAAAACCTAATCGAAGTGTAGATCTTGACTACCCATAGCCCCACGAATCTAAATATTGAATGACGACCGTAACGGATGTCGGCTCAATCCGAAGGAAATTACGCGGAAGCTTTGCAGAATAATTACGAAGCTATGCGACTAGAAATTGATCCCTATGATCGAAGTTATATACTCTATAATATAGGGAATATCCACACAAGTAATGGAGAACATACGAAAGCTGTGGAATATTATTTTCGAGCACTAGAACGAAACCCATTCTTACCACAAGCTTTTAATAATATGGTTGTGATCTGTCATTACGTGCGACTATCTCCACTATAGAAAGAAAAAAAATATTTTTATGCGGTGCTAACGATTTAATAACTATTTTTGTAGCTCCAGAATGTTTCAGTTTATGCTCCTACCTATTATCTGGATATACCAAGAAAGATGTACAGTCTAATGAGGCTACTATGAAATATTTACTCATGGGTGGGGCAAGCTCTTCTATTCTGGTTCATGGTTTCTCTTGTTGTGTTTGATTTTCAAATCCGAGTCGAATTTGACTCTCAAATCTCAAATATTCACTTTTTTAAACATAGTCAAATTCCCCAAAATTTCTTTTCAAATCTCATGATTTAGATGTTAAATATAAAAATAATCATGTTATATAATCAAATTTTAATTAAAATTACTTACCCAATGACTTTGTATGAAAATCTCCTCCTAAAATCGTCTCCACAGAGTCTTGGGCTCAAAAATGCGATAAATAAAGCTAAGTCCCGAAATACACAAAATATAACCAGCTGCGGATATCGCATTTGCAACCCAGGGTTCGCAAATGCGACATCCACAAAAGTGAACAAAGGTTCGCAAAAGTGACCCCTGACAGATCCTCCTACTGTCTCATTTGTGATAACACACTTCGCAAATGCGAAGATTCTTCCCCTAGAAGCTCGTCGCAAAAGCGACCCTCATCCCGCAAAAGCGAACATTCAACACTCGCAAATGCGATGCCATCCTCACAAAATGTGAGGTCTCTTCCCTAGCAACTAGAGTCGCAAAAGCGAGAATGATCTCGCAAATACGGTGGTCGCAAATGCGACCAACTCCTCGCAAATGCAAGAATAGTACACCAGCAAAGGCTGAACCTTACTAAAACTCTTCGGAACGCGTTCGAAACTCACTCGAGCCCCCGAGGCTCCACACAAACCATCCACACAAGTACATAAACATAATAATACTTTGCTCGTGCGACCAATACACCAAGATAACGTCTGGAACCACGAATCAGACACCAAAATACTGAAATTTACTGTGAAACTCAGGAATTTCTAAAAATATAACCATACGTCTTATTCATATCAAACCAACTCAGAACGGTACCGAATTTTTGATATAATTTCCAAATGAAAAAATGGACCTATTCCAAGTCTGGAAACCAAAATCTGAACATGATAATTATAAAATCAAACCATGGTCAAACTCAGGAAAATTCTAAACCTTCCAATTTATCAGCTTTCACCAAAAAGTACCAAATCAACCTAGGAACGTCCGAATCCAACTATGGATATACACCTAAGTCTAAAATCACCATCCTGACCTAGAAGAACCATCAAAACTCGAAGCCGAAATCAAATACGTAAGAAGTCAAAATTGGTCAATTCTTCCAACTTAAAGCTTCTAAAATGAGAATCATTCTTCTAAATCAAATCTTGAATCGCTCAAAAATTGAAACAGACCATACACGCAAGTTAATACATAATATGAAGCTACTCAAAACCTTAAACCACTGAACGAGACATTAAAACTCAAAATGACCGGTTAGGTCGTTACATCCTTCCCTTCTTAAATAAACATTCGTCCTAGAACATGCCAAGAATCGTTTCAATATCAAACCACTGTTTAAACTTATCATACACGTACAAACGGGTGATCCCACGTCACCTTCAATCCACATAATCCCGACAACACCCTCTCAACTGAAGATTGTTCCTTCCACCCATACCGATAAGCCTTAGAACCAAATTTCAACATCCAAGCATCCCCAAAGACCTGATTCCCACATAAACACATTGTGTCGACCTCAACCAGATGCAACAGTTCATGCATACATTCACAAGGTATGATCACACGACGTAGCACAATGCTCATATGCATATACCGATAACTCTGATCTGTATAGCTGCTGAATACCAAAAACAGCATCGGTAAATAACCTCATATTGACTAGAACCTTGTTCCCAACCTTCACAACACTGCTAATGATGTAATAAACATGTGAAAACTCTTAACCACCTAGAAATCATGTCAAAACCCACCGTATTAAGTAACTGAAAGTTCACGCTAGCCTCATAACCCTCAATAATGACCAAACCAGAACGATAGATACGGTCTACCACAATAGATCTCCCAATAGGTGTAGACAAATAATTAGAGCACAAGAATCACAAAACATATCCATATATGAAGCAAGATAGGATGACTCATACCAATAAATAGGACCAGATCAAAATAAAACTGACGTATCTCTATGACAAACCAGAATAATACCTTTAACAAAATTATTTAGTGCAACAGCCTCAATCCTACCCGAGAAAGCATAACAATGGGCTTGACCCCCCCTCCCCCCCCAGGACGCCCTCTACCTGCCTGTCCCTCATCTCTAGCTGGATGTGCAGGTGTAGTAACAACTGATGCAGAACCCATAGCCTGAGTACCCCGTTGAGGCACACCCGCCCGGAGTCTGAGACAATCTCTTACCATGTGCCTGATATCCTCACACTCAAAGCAACTTCTCTACTGACATGGCTGTGGGAGCTATCCGGAATAAGTGCTCTAGGACCTACTAATAACTGGGGTACCACGTGAAGCCTGAAGTGCGGACTGAATCGGTTGACCAACAAAATCTCCACCTTGATGCGCCCTACCCCCAAATAGCGATAGTAGATCCTCTAGGTCCACGAGGCATCTTAGCATCCCTATCCTCCCCCTCTAGACTGCGGATGCGCTCCATCCTCCTAGCGATCTCCACAACTTGATAAAATGGAGTATCAATTTCCAACTCCTGTGCCATCCCAAGTCTAAGACAATAACTGATTCCCTCAATAAATCTGCGGACTCTCTCTCTAACAATAGAAATCAAAGAAGGTGCATGACGAGATAGGTCTGCAAATCTTATTACATACTCAGACACGATCATAGTCCCCTAGTGCAACTGCTCAACCTCGGTGTGCAACGCATTCCGGAAGATCTGTGAAAAGAACTCCCTCAAAATTAGATTAGTGAACTCAGCCCAAGTAAATGGCGCTGCTGATCCACGTCCAATCCGCACTCAATAGTGAGTGAAAACGGTCGTTGGAAGAATAGTACCCAACAAGAGTCGAGGTTGATTTCCATACAGAGTTACTATGGGTGTCAAGGGTATACACGTGATGAAAGCAAATGGAACAACTAAATTGCACTTCCAAATAAAGTGTTTTGATTTCTAATTCTAATTTTACTCTAACAATATTAAACTAAGAGAATAAACTAGAAAGCGAATGATTGTTTTTACTGTTTTTTCCCAATAGTTAAAAAAGCCTAGGGATGGGACATTAACTTAGATGTTCGCCTAATGGGTTAAATACGTCAACACTTGTTTTGTTGATTGGGGTGTATTATAGCTCTCAACTCTACGTTACCAACTCAATACCTCTCGGTCATAGAGTGATTTTGCCCAATTTGGCTTTCTCAAGCCCAAATGGGTATCAAGCTAAATAGTTGATATGAGCTCAAGTCGGGTTCTCACTATCTCTAGTTCAAGCCCTTTATTAGGCTAATCAAACTTTTAATTAGTCCAATATCTTATTAGCCAAGTTTTCCCAAACTAGGTCTCTCTTCCTCAAGCGAAGACCAAGTCAAATAGACATGAATGAATGTTTGCAACCATTAATTCTAAAATTAAAACATAAACTAGGCTAAATAATCAACGTTCAATCATAAATAAGTATTAAATTAAATACCCATAAGATTTACACAATAGGGTTGGGTCACAACCCTAGTAAGAATCTAGCTACTCATAGTGAGAAATGAAGAAAACAAAGAAGAAATACTAATTAAACTCATAATCTTAGAAATAAATAATAAAATATGATGTTCAAATCCTAAAATAGTCACAAACTTCCTAAAATAGCAAAATCCAACGGCTACAGCAACTCAAACTTCGAAACTTGACCAAAAAATGTGTTTCTCGTCTATTTATAGTGGCCCAAAATTCACTGACAAAAATGTCACTCGGGAGGTTCTGCGGCTGCACAATTCTATATGTGGTCCGCAGATTT
Organism: Nicotiana obtusifolia; assembly: GCA_002018475.1. NCBI lineage: Eukaryota > Viridiplantae > Streptophyta > Magnoliopsida > Solanales > Solanaceae > Nicotiana > Nicotiana obtusifolia. The sequence continues at coordinate 282,260 of MCJB01047229.1, forward strand.
CTTCAGCTGGTAGGGTCTTAGAATCTGTAGCCGCACATTTCTGGTCTATGGCTGCAAAGCATTTTCTGCAACTGCACAATTCTTGTGCGGTCCGCACTTCAGGCAAGGCTTCAAGTCTTGGTCATTTACACACTCTCTGAAGTTTGAATCATTTGTCAGTGCAGACCTTGTTCTGCGGCCTTTAAAATTCATGTGCGGTTCGCAGATCAGCTAAAACTCAGTTGGGCTCTTTCACTTGTTCTGCGGTCGTAAAGGGAATTCTGCGGCCCCCACTTTCTTCTGCGGACTGCACTTCTTAAGTTTTGCGTCCCTCCTTGTCTTATGAGTCGGAACTATCCTTTTTGAGTCGGATTTCATCATAAGAGCCTAAACTTCCAACATTCCTGCAATTTGAACACTTTCATTAGTTTTGCGAACATAAATCAATACTCTCGTACTAAAACAAAAGCAAAAAAGGTACTAATAAGTGGTCAAAATCTACAGTTATCAACTCCCCCAAACTTATGTCTTTCACACATCAGTTGTGACCAACAATTACCCCACGCTACTCATCCATTATCAGCAGGCTAACAAGTCAAATATTCAAGCACATATAGTTCTAATGTGACATTTGAGCTTGAAGAGTTGACTTTACTCATCAAGGACTCTTGTTCTATCATGTAGGTCATGGTGGACTCAAAATTCTTCCTCCTCTAGTTTACATTTTCCAAGCTCACTTAAAAGTTAGCATTCAATCTTAAAATTCATGCAAGGTTCACTTTTCTCTCACAAGAGAATGTGCGACTTCAAGTACCATAAGCTTTCCCCTCATATAGATCACCACTAATGTAATCTCACTTGGTTCGAAATCATGTAGGACTTCTTTCGGGTTGTAATGAAGGCTTTTGGATTAAGGTAGGGTACCATATGGGTAAGTGATTACATCTTTCCTTAAGCACTCCACATTTTCATTTCTCGGCTCATGATTACCAATTCTTAGAGGCATTTTCTTTTCATTGGGGACTAGAGAGACTTAACATCACTCTTTCTTGTTCATTTCATTCTTGTTCTCCCTTTTTAATTGCTCATGTGAGGGATCATTACCTCTTTTTGAATCCATCAACCCTTCCACTTATTCACTTTTTTTGCATTTTTCTTTTTGTTCTTTGCTTTTCTTGCCTTCTCGTTTCATAGAGATCATTTTTTTTTCTCTTTTTGTGCCTTGATACCATTTTGAAATTCCTCATCTCTCCCCCAAAATTATGCTTTAAGCCACTTATTTCACAAGAGTGTTAAGGAAAGTCTGGGTGCCAAGATAGGTCACAACAAAACGGGTAAAGGCTTATAACATGGTTATCAAATGAGAGGCTAGAGGCTCAAAAGGGGTTGACTAGGGATAACGACATTGGTTGGCAATAGAAAGCTCAAACGAGCCAAGAAAAGCCTACAATCACTTCTCAAACCAAGAAAAACTTAGGTTTTCGCCATGAAACATATTTGGGACAAGTTCTAGACCATTCGCACGAATACTTGGACTAGCAACAATTCATCTCACCTCTCACGCAACTAGATTGTAAAAGAGGATAGAGTCGACAGCCTACAATGACCACATTTAGGTTTAAAGATCACTATGGTCTAATAAACCACTCCATGATTACCAAAGTCAACTCAAGAGTCACCAAGTCACTAACTAGAGCTATTTCTTTCAAAAACCTTGACTCTGACCATAAGCACATAGTTAAGTGTTTTGGTACCAAATGAAGCATGATTAACTATACAAGAATGACTTGATTAGGTCTTTTTTTATATTCATTACTACTACTACTACCTAAACAAAAAAAAGACTCATTCCCTTAAGAAGGTTGTCACGCGATCCATCGTTGGGACTAATCATCCGGTTCATACAAAAACTACCTTTGAAAAGAACCGTAGGGTTAAAGAAATCAATGGCTTATTATCTACTAAAGCATAAAAAGAAGCTACTTAACAAAACAAGAACTAATATGGAAAAAATAAAGAAGCTAATGAGCAATGACTACAAAGATAGATAGATATACATAAGAAAAGAGAGAGAAGACAGATAAATATAAATAAGAAAAGAAAGAGTATCATCAAATTAATACATACCAAATTGTATAAAAAAAATATGCCAATGTATCAAAAAACTCCACCCCTCCCTACCCCCCACCCGAATAAAAGTAAGCATTATCCCTAATGCTTAGCAAAATAAGAGTAAAAGGAGAGAGGTTGAAGAAAAACTCCCTAAGGATCCTTGGACATCTCAGTGTCCCCAGCAAGGTCATCTCCCTCAAGATCAGCCAACTGAATCTCATCATCATCAAACCTAGGCTTGGCTGGTTGTCGAACATCACAAGCACTGCCTCAGTAGTGTCGGCAGCAAGGTCTGGCTCGTCAAACTGACCAGGTGGTGCTACCTGTGTAGATGATGCTGAAAGATCTGGGGCGGACTGGTGCGGGTCAAGCAGCAGATCAAAAGGAAGGTCTCCAGCTGTGGCAAGTCTAGTCACCTCCTTCCAGAGCTTGTCCACTAATTTCTTGCTTGCTTAGAACTTCCTCATCTTCTTTACTTCCTTTTCCAGCTCCTCAATAACTAATTCGTGATGTACCAAAGTGTCCATGATCGTCTTTTGGTTCTCCAAAATCTTCTTCAATGTCTCATTAGTGTCAGAAGGAGCATGTGGTGCCTGAGAAATGGACTGCACTGCAACAGTAGTAGATAAATTAGATAGCTTGTAAAGTAGCTATCTGCATCCAGTTGTTGAGACTCGCCAATGTTTGCGAGACTCGTAGAGCAAATAGAGGAACTACAACGAGCAGACCGGTTGTTTTGCTTTCTGAATTCCTGTTTCCCTAAATAAGACTCCTTGTATGTACTTTTACTATTTTATGACTTGCGGGGAAGGTTAGTTCGGGATTTGGAAGGGTTCAGTTTGAAATCGAAACACTTAGTTCCTTAATATTAGCTTTAAAGGGTTAAGTTTGAGTTGGGTCAACATTTCTAGTAAATGACCATGGAACCGGGATTTGACGGTCCCAATAGGTTCGTATGATAATTTTGGACTTGGGCGTATATACGGATCAGATTTTGGATGACCAGGGAGTGTTTCAGCGCATAAAGTTGAAAGTTGGCTCATTGAAGGTTTTAAAGTTCTTTAAATTTGAATTGATGTAGGTTTTGGTGTTATCAAGGTTCGTTTGAGGTTCTGAGCCCAAGAATAGTTCCGTATGATGATTTAAGACTTGCACGAAAATTTTGGTATCATTCCGAGTAGTATAAGTATGTTTCGGCACGTTCGGAGCCAGCCAGAAAAACTTAAAGTTCATAAGTTGATTCGATTTAGTTTGGGTGCGAACCTTAGTTTTGGTGTTGTTTTTCGCATTTTGAGTGTTCGAGTGAGTCCATATCATATTTACAAACTTGTTGGTATGTTCGGACAAGACCTCGGGGGCTTCAGGTGCTACTCGGACATCACACAGACCGAGTTAGAGCTTAATAGGGGCTGCTGGTGCACCAGTCCTGGTGTGCCCGCACCTACGAGCTTTTGGCTGCAAGTGCAGGCTCTTGGCCCTAGAAGCGACTTTGGGCACTTGGCCAGGGGTCCGCAGAAGCGGAGGAGCATGAGCAGAAGCAGCCTCTCTTCTGCGACAAGAGGTCCGTAGGTGCGAGAAGGGCCGCAGATGCGTCCCACTCTCCGCAAAAGAGGGACCGCAGAAGCGGAGTCTGCCAGCCTGGGCTAGGACAGCACCTGCAATGACTTTTTTGCAGGTGCGGCGCCGCAGATGCGGCCCCAGGTCCACAGGAGCGAAAATTGCTGGAGGCAGAAGCTTCATTTAAGTCCGGACTTAGACCATTTTGGGTTCATTTATTGCATTCCTTGGGTGATTTTGGTGCTCTTAGAGAGGGTTTTTCACCTAGCTATTGGAGGTATGTAATTTCTATCCAATGTAAGTTAAATACATGGATTATGGATAGATTCTAACATGTAAAATTGTAAAAATTATGGGATTAGATGAACAAACCTTAGTTTTGATAAAAATGGGATTTAGCCAAGTAAATGGTTGTGGGTTTGAGTGAAAATTATATATTTGAGTTCGTGAGGCTATGGGTAACATTTATCTTCAAAAAATTTTGGAATCCGAGCACGTGGGCCCGGGGGTGAATTTTAGGAATATTCCAATTTGGGTTGGGTAATTACTCTAATAGTTAAATTGCAAACTTTTGAACATTTATTGATTAATTTATATAACATTTGACTAGTTTCGGGTCGCTTGGCACCGAGTTGAGGATCTAAAGCGTATTTGTGGATCGGAAGTGAGTTTGAGAACAAGGTAAGTCTCTTTCCTAGCCTTGTAAGAGGGAATTCATCCCCCTTAGGTGTATTTGTTGTGAATGACTTGTGGGAGCTACGTACACACTAGGTGACGAGAGTTTGTGCGTAGCTAAATTCCATGTGATGTCCGAATAATCTTAGATTTACATCATGCTTTGTTTACACTGCTAGGTTGATTATGCATATTAATCTTCATAAATAGAGCTGGGTTTAAGGATTTTAAGTTTAAAGTCTCCAATTTCGATTTCTTATGTTTGGTAAAAATTGAAGAATTTTATAATACCTCTGATAAATATATGTTCACTCGCGTCGCAAGTATTTCCATGAGCGAGGTAAATTTCTCTATTCTCAAGGAAGCGGGCCGTTCGCCTCGGCAGGTTAATAGATGCATCAATGGTTCATGTTTTTCGACCCTCGGCAATGCACAAAGTATATTTGTGGGCCGGGTCATACAACCTCGGCATAAATTGTGCGTGATAATACTCGGAGCCTAATTATACTTGATATTAGTTTATTTCTTGAGCGATTACAATTATTTAAATGACAGAAATTGACTTGGATTTTAGTATTAGTGAAAGAATTATTATTCACTGCTTGTTACTGAGTTGTATTTATTATTTACATAATCCATGCTTATTTAGAACTCCTGTATTTTATTGTTAGCCATAGTAAGTGTCGATGTCGACCTCTCTTCACTACTTCTTCGAGGTTAGACTAGATACTTACTGGGTACATGTTGTTTATGTACTCATGCTACACTTCTGCACTAATCGTGTAGGTTCTGAGGCAGGTGCATCTGGATGTTATCCCGGCGCACACCCCTGGTACTTCGAGACTTCGTAGTGAGCTGCTTTCCGAGTCCATCCTGCAGCACTTGGAGTCTCTAGTTTGCTTTTATTTTCTATCTACTCCATTCAGACAGTAGTTTAGTATTTTGTATATTCTACTAGTAGCTCATACACTTGTGACACCAGGTCTTAAAATTTTATTAGTAGACAATTGATGATTTTGAGTATTTTGTTTCACCATACCTGTTCGAAAAATTGTTCACACTTTATTTTATTAGATTTCTCACCTCTTACTTATTTAATAATTAAGAATAACTTTTTCTAAAATGTTAAAAGAATAGATCTACGGCTAGTTCACTGTTGGCTTTCCTAGCAGCGACGTTGGCCGCCATCACGGCCTATAGCGGAATTGGGTCGTTACAACATGGCATCAGAGCACTAGATTCATGTAGGTCTCACAACAATGAGGGGTTGCTCCCATTGTTGCTAGAGGTCGAGGCAGAGGCCGAGGGATAGCCCCAGCTCGTGGTAGAATACGAGGGCGTCTTAGAGATGCCCCAGCTATGCCACCAGTGGATACAGTAGAAAAAACTATTATTGAGAAGAAGGGAGAAGCACCTGAGCGGAGCCAGCAACAGCAGATTTCATGTCCGAGCCAAGATTCCAGGAGGTCATGGGCTGTATGTTCATGGATTCTATGACTCGGGCTAGTTTATTTCCAGTAGACCCAGCCACATCTCAAGCGACAGGGGGAGCACAAACCTCTATCGCTTAGGCTCCGGGGCGTAAGGCTGTCGTATATCAAACCCCGGGTGCACTACCCGTGGGCGAAGCTCAGCCAGTTACAACAGCTATACCTGAGCCGAGACCAGCTACGGTCGGCGATCCACAGAAGCTATTGGACAGATGGATCAGGCTATATCCTCCTGTCTTTGGAGGTGAGCGACATGAGGACCCCCAAGATTTTATTGATTGGTGCAGGGACAGACTGCATAACATGAGGATATTGGAGTCCTACGAGATGGACTTTACCACCTTTCAGTTGGAGGGCAGGGTACGTAGATGGTGGCAGTCTTATCTTCTCAGCAGACTAGCAGGTTCTCCTCCCATGATATGGGATTAGTTCACACGCTTCTTCTTGGACAGATACGTTCCACCCTCTCAGAGGGAAGAGTTGCGATTTCAGTTGAAGCAGCTCCAGCAAGGCCAAATGTCGGTGACCGACTATGAGGCGAGATTCTCTGAGTTGTCTCGCCATGCACTTATGATAATTTCGAATGATGCAGAGAGGCTGCGGAGGTTTGTTGCAGGTTTGTACTCTTGTAGCTAGACCACTATGGCCCGAGAGGTTGAGATGGAGACTTCTTACGAGCTAGTTGTGGAGATAGCTCAGAGGATCGAGGGTGTCCGTCAGCGGAGCCAAGATCAGGTGACGAGGGATAAGCAGTTTCAATAATCTGGAGAGTTTAGTGGTGCCCCGGCAAGGGGCAGGGGTCAATTCGTGAGGGGTTAGTCTAGCAGGCCCACATATCCAACATCGTCGCCTTCTCGGGGTGCTCCACTGCAGCTCTATTTCAACGCCATGCCAGAGAGTTCCTATTGGCTACTAGCTATTCAAGGTTCCTCTAGTGGCTATTCAGGCCATCAGGGTCAGACTTCAGGTCAGTAATCCTCTGTTTTGAGAGGTTGCTACGGGTGCGGGGATCCTGGCCAAAGGAAGAGGTTATGTCCCAGAAGTCGGGGCAAGGCAGTACAACAGGATCATCAGCCTAAGATCATAGCACTAGCTGTCGCACCAGCCGTCTGGCCGTGGGTAGGGACGTCCTAGAGGTGAAGGTCAGACAGGTGGAGGCCAATCAGGTAGCGCTCCAGCTAGATTCTATGCTTTTTCGGCCGGACGAGATGTTTCGGTACTATTTGATCCAGGGCCTATATATTCGTATGTTTCATCTCCGTTTGCTCATTTCCTGGGTGTTACTCGTGAGTCCTTGGGTACTCTTGTTTATGTGTCCACTCTAGTGCGCGATTATGTTATTGTGGATAGGATCTACCGGTCCTTTATTGTTACTTTCTATGGTTATGAGACCCGAGCGGATCTTCCGTTGCTTGATACGATCGACTTTGAGGTCATCCTGGGCATGGATTGGTTGTCTCCATATAACGCCATCCTCGATTGCAATTCAAAGATCGATACCTTGGCGATGCCAGAGTTTCCTAGATTGGAGTGGAAGGGTTCGTCTGTCAATGCGTCTAGACGGGTTATCTCTTTTCTGAAGGCTCGACACATGGTCGAGAAGGGGTGTTTGGCTTATCTAGCTAATGTTCAGGATACTACTGTAGAGACTCCGGCGATTGATTCAGTGTCCGTGGTCCGGGAGTTCTGTGATGTGTTTCCTTCTGATCTTCCAGGCATGCCACCAGATCATGATATTGATTTCTGTATTGATTTGGTTCCAGGTACCCAGCCTATCTCTATTCCACCATACCGCATGGCTCCGAAAAAGTTGAAGGAATTAAAGGAACAGCTTGAGGAGTTGCTAGCAAAGGGGTTTGTCAGACCGAATATGTCGCCTTGAGGTGCACCGGTGTTATTTGTGAAGAAGAAATATGGGACTATGCGAATGAGCATTGACTACCCCCAGTTGAACAAAGTTACCATTAAGAACAAGTACCCATTACCATATATTGATGATTTGTTTGACCAGTTGTAGGGTGCTAGGGTGTTCTCTAAGATCGACCTGAGGTCGGGTTACCTGCAATTGAGGATTCAAGATTCAGATGTTCCCAAGACGGCCTTCCAAACTAGATATGGCCATTATGAGTTCCTAGTAATATCATTCGGTTTGACTAACGCCCTGGCAGCGTTTATGGATTTGATGAACCGGGTGTTCAGGCCATATATTGATTCGTTCATCATTGTCTTCATTGAAGATATTTTGATCTACTCACGTAGCATGGAGGAGCACGAGCAACATTTGAGAGTGGTGCTTCAGACCTTGCGGGAACAGAAGCTATATGCTAAGTTCTCCAAGTGTGAGTTCTTGTTAGATTCTGTGGCATTCTTGGGACATGTTGTATTAGGCGACGGTATTAAGGTAGATCCCAAGAAGATCGAGGCAGTTCAGAGATGGCCTCGTCCTACAACAACGACCGAGATCAGGAGCTTCTTGGAGTTAGCAGGTTATTATCGTCGGTTTGTGGAGGGTTTCTCATCTATTGAAGCACCTCTGACTAGATTGACCCAGAAGGGTGCTCCGTTCTGATGGTCCGATGATTGTCAGGTGAGCTTTCAGAAGCTCAAGACCGAATTGACTTCAGCACCGGTGTTAGTGTTGCCTCCGGTTCAGGGATGCATACTGTGTATTGTGATGCTTCACGTGTTAGTTTGGGTTGTGCATTGATGCAGGAGGGGAGAGTTATTGCATACACTTCACATCAGCTGAAAACCGACGAGAAGAATTACCCGGTACACGATTTGGAGTTGGCCGCGATTGTTCATGCTCTTAAGATCTGGAGGCATTATCTTTAAGGGGTGTCCTGTGAGGTTTACACCAATCACTGCAGCTTGCAGCATTTGTTCAAGTAGAGGAATCTCAATTTGAGGCAGCGCAGGTGGCTTGAGTTACTAAAAGATTATGATATTACCATCCTTTATCATTCGGTCAAGGGGAATGTAGTTGTGGATGCCTTGAGCAAAAAGGCTTCAGTAAAGGAGAGGCCACTAGCTTAGGACATTCAGTCTTTAACCAATAGACTTGTGAGATTGGATATTTCAGAGCCCAGTCGAGTTCTTGCATGCATCGTCACCCAATATTCCCTATTCGAGCAGATCAAGGCTCGCCAGTACGACTATCCGACTTATTGGTTCTCAGAGGGGTGGTACTACAGGGTGGTGCCAAGGAGGTTATTGTCAGTAAGGATGGTGTTCAGCGACTCCAGGGTCGCCTATGTGTCCCTAATGTTGATAGATTGAGGGAAAAGATTCTAGAAGAGGCACACAATTCTCGATATTCTATTCATCTAGGTGCTCCCTGAGGCAGCATTATTGGTGGTGGCGGATGAAAAAGGACATAGTTGAATATGCAGCAAGGTGCCTTAATTTCCAGCAGGTTAAATACGAGCAGCAGAGGCCAGGTGGCCTACTCGAGCAGATGATTATACCTGAGTGGAAATGGAAGCGCATTACTATGGATTTTGTAGTTGGGTTACCGCGGACCTTACGAAGTTTGATGGAGTTTGGGTCGTTTTTAACAAGTTAACCAAGTCAGCACACTTCATTCTGGTGGTGACCACGTATTCTTCAGAGGTTGGCTCAGATTTACATTCAGGAATTGTTCCATTGCATGGTGTGCCTATTTCTATCATATCGGATAGAGGCCCTCAGTTTACTTCACATTTCTGGGGGGCAGTACAGAGTGAGTTGGGGACCCAGGTAGAGCTCAGCACGGCCTTTCATCTGCAGATCAACAGGCAGTCTGAGCGGACGGTTCAGATCTTGGAAGATATGCTCAGAGCATGTGTTATTGACTTCGGAGGGCAGTGAGATCGATTCTTGCCTTTGGTTGAGTTTGCTTACAACAACAGTTATCAGTCCAGCATCGAGATGGCTCCATTAGAAGCATTACATGATTGGCGATGTCGTTTTCCCATCAGATGGTTTGAGCGCGGCGAGGCTAAGTTATATGGTACTGATTTAGTGAAAGATGCCTTAGAAAAAGTAAAGTTGATTCAAGAGCGACTTCGCATGGCACAGTCCAAACAAAAGAGTTACACGAATCAGAAGGCACGTGATTTATCATTTATGGTAGGCGAGAAGGTTCTCTTGAAAGTCTCGCCGATGAAGGAGATCATGAGGTTTGGGAAGAAGGTCAAGTTGAGCCTAAGGTTCATAGGACCATTTGAGGTGTTGAGACGAGTTGGGGAGGTTGCTTATGAGCTTGCTTTTCCTCGAGTCTATCTGGAGTTCATCTGGTTTTCCATGTGTCTATGCTCCGGAGGTATCATGCCGATAGGTCGCATGTGTTAGACTTCAGCACGGTTCAACAAGATGAGAGCCCCGGTTATGAGGAGGAGCCAGTTGCCATTGTTGACAAGCAGTTTGCCAGTTGAGGTCCAAGAGGATTTCTATGGTAAAATTTTAGTGGAGAGGTCAACTAGTCGAGGAGGCGACTTGGGGGGCTGAGGAGGACATGCAAAGCAGAAATCCACACTTATTCTGCACTACAGGTGCGATTCTAGACCCGTTTAAGGATGAATGTTTGTTTAAGAGGAGGAGAATGTAACGACCCAAGCAGTCGTTTTGCTTTCTAGATCCCTGTTTCCCTAAATAAAACTCCCCGTATGTGATTTTAGTGTTTTATGACTTGTAGGGATGGTTAGTTTGGGATTTGGAAGGGTTCGGGTTGAAATCGGAACACTTTGTTCCCTAATATTGGTTTTATAGGGTAAAGTCCCAATATATTCGTATGATGATTTTGGACTTGGGCGTATATTCGGATGGGGTTTTAGATGACCCGGGAGCGTTTCGGCGCATAAAGTTGAAAGTTGGCGCATTGAAGGTTCTAAAGTTCTTTAAATTTGAATTGAAGTAAGTTTTAGTGTTATCGAGGTCTGTTTGAGATTCTGAGCCTGGGAATAGTTCCGTAGGGTGATTTATGTATCGCACGCAAATTTTGGTATCATTCCAAGTAATTTAAGTATGTTTCGACCGCTCGGAGCAAGTTGGAAGAACTTGAAGTTCATGAGTTGATTCGAGTTGGTTTGGGGTGCGATTCTTAGTTTGGTTGTTGTTTTCTGAGTGCCGAGGATTTGAGCGAGTCTATCTCATGTTTACAAACTTGTTTGTATGTTTTGATGAGGCCTCAAGGGCCTCGGGATCTACTTGAACGTAGCACAGACCAAGTTAGAGCTTAAAAGGGGATGTTGGTGCACTAGTTCTGGTGTGCCCGCACCTGCAAAATTTTGGCCGCAGAAGTAGCTTTCGGCATTTGCCAGTGGTCCGCAGAAGCGGCCTCGCTTCTGTGATGAGAGGTCCGCATGTGCGAGAAGGGCCACTGATGCGCCCTACCTTCCGCAGAAGGGGGACCGCAAAAGCAGTAGCCCGTCCGCAGAAGCGGAGTCTGCTAGCCTAGGCTAGGACAGCACATGCGATGGCTTTTCCGCAGGTGCGGCCCCAGCTCTGCGGAAGCGAAAATCGCTGGAGGTAGAAGCTTCATTTAAGTCGGGACTTAGACCATTTTGGGTTCATTTATGGCATTACTTGGGCGGATTTGGAGCTCTTAGAGAGGGGTTTTCACCTAGCTATTAGAGATAAGTAATTTCTATCCAATGTAAGTTAAATACATAGATTATAGGAAGATTTTAACATGTAAAATTGTGAAAATTATGGGTTTAGATGAACAAACCTAGGTTTTAATAAAATGGGATTTAACCACGAAAATGGTTGTGGGTTTGATTGAAAATTATATATTTGAATTCGTGAGGTTATGGGTAACATTTATCTTCGAATATTTTCGGAATCCGGGTATGTGGGACCAGGGTAAATTTTAGGAATATTCCAATTTGGGATGGGTAATTACTCTAATAGTTAAATTGCGAACTTTTGAACATGTATTGATTTATTTGCATAACATTTGACTAGTTTCGGATCATTTGGAACCGAGTTGAGGATTTAAAACATATTTGTGGATCTAATGTGAGCTTGAGAATGAGGTAAGTCTCTTGTCTAACTTTGTAAGTGGGAACTCATCCGCTAAGGTGTATTTGTTGTGAATTACTTGTGTGGGGAGCTACGTATGCACTAGGTGAAGAGAATCCGTGCGTAGCTAAATTCCATGTGATGTCCGGGTAGTCTTAGATTTACATCATACTTTTTTTACACTGTTAGGTTGATTATGCATATTAAATGTCTTAAATAGAGCTGAGATTAAGGATTTTAAGATTTAAAGTCTCCAGTTTGGACTTATTATGTTTGGGAAAAATTGAAGAATTTTATAATAACTCTAATAAATTCATGTTCACTCGCGTCGCAAGTATTTCCGCGAGCGAGGTAAATTCCTCTATTCTCATGGGAGCGGACCATTCACCTCGGCATGTTAATAGATGCATCTGTGATTCGTGCCGTTCGACCCTCGGTAGTGCACACTGTATATTTTTGGATCGGGTCGTATGACCTCGGCATAAATCGTGCGTGATAATACTTGGAGCCTAATTATACTTGATATTATTTTATTGCTGGAGTAGTTAGAAATATTTGAGTGATAGAAATTGACTTGGAATTTATTATTAGTGAAAAAATTATTATTCACTCCTTCTTACTGAGTTGTATTTATTATTTACATAATCCATGCTTATTTAGAATTCCTATATTTTATTGTTAGCATATAGTAAGTGTCGATATCGACCCCTCGTCATTACTTCTTCGAGGTTAGATACTACTGGGTACATGTTGTTTATGTACTCACATTACACTTCTACGCTAATCGTGCAGGTTCTGAGGCAGGTGCATCTGGTAGTTATCCCGGCGCACACCCCTAATACTTCGAGACTTCGTGATGAGCTGCTTTCCGAGTCCATCCTGCAGCACCTGGAGTCTCTCTTTTGCTTTTATTTTCTGCCTACTCCATTCAGACTGTAGTTTAGTGTTTTGTATATTCTACTAGTAGCTCATACACTTGTGACACCAGGTCTTGGAATTTTGCTAGTAGACACTTGATGATTTTGAGTATTTTATTTCACCATACCTGCTCATAAAATTGTTCACACTTTATTTTATTAAATTTCTCACCTTTTACTTATTTAATAATTAAGAATCAACTATGTCTAAAATGTTAAACGAATAGATCCATGGCTAGTTCATTGTTGGATTGCCTAGCGCTGATGTTGGGAGCCATCATGGCCTATAGGGGAATTGGGTCGTGACAGGAACTATGGGCACAAACACTGGCTTTAGAGCAACTCTAGGGGTTGTGGTTGGAGCTGAAGATGATGGCGGGGGCATAGTAGCAGAACTGGTAGAAGGCTCAGCAGAGGTGGATTGAAGATCATCTACCTCAGAATCTACCACTGTTGGCTCATCAGACTGGCATGTGATGGTAAAAGGCTGGATTATATTCTTTGGGTTGCTCGCATCCATCAGTGAATACCAGTCGAATGGATTCTTCGACTTCACCTTAGTGTCAAAATCTCTCGGCTCTACGTTGCATTAGTAAGGTACTCTGTGATAGTGTTGGGATAAAGGTAGGCCGAACTGTCCTACTGTGCAATCACTTAATTGTTGGCTGACAACACAACACCCACATGATTAGGTACCCAACCATAATGGAAGCCACAAGAACTGCCCGAGGAATAGGAAGGTGAGTCTCGTTCTGACATGGATCCAATCGGCTACAAACAAAGGTCGTCCACCCTTTTGCCTCAAATCTCAAAGTAGTTTGCTTAATGGGAACCCCAGCGGTAATCCATGGTGGTGGTAACCTTGGTGATGCTAGAATCTCAGCCAACCAAGGTCGTTCTTCCTCCTTCACTCCTTTGACTCAACATCCTTGAAGCCCAAGTACGCATTTAATGTATCTTGATCGAACCTCACCTTGAAGTTGTGTACTTTGGTCACCTTTGTCCCTTTCTTGATATTAGCAACATTGGTATAAAATTCACAAGCGAGGTATTCTTTGGCATCCTCCACTCTCTCGGTGAACCACATCCACCCCTTTCGTGCCTTAAACTGTCTCAATATTGCTGGGTTGTATGTCTCAAAATCTTTCAATAAGAACTGGCGCTCAAAGTTACCAACCTCACTGGCCACCACATACGAAAACTAGTGAAGGCGGCCAGGGTGATAAAACGATCCTCCCAGACCTCCTTCTTCTTTAACCTCTCCAAACTTGTAGTTCTAGAATCTCCCCCTCTACTATCATCGGGGATGTCATATATAACATGTGCCTTAAGGACTGGTGTAGCTGATGGCTCAGAAGCTTGGCTAGCACTCTTCGACCCCTTGGAGGTGCTGTGGGATGAAGAAGGCTCATCCCTGAGTTGGTATCTCCCTTGTGGCCTCGATTGTGTGGCCGCCTGCTTCTCCTAAATAGAGGCTAAGTTTCCCTCGGACACCTCCCTAGATGGGACATAGGAGCTAGACTTGGAGAGGTCTGCAACTCTCCCTTTATCGGTTGTTGCTTTCTTCCTGATTGTCTTTGGCTAGCCAAGGGGCAAGGTACCTCTACCTCTACCCCGAGAAGATTCACCTCTACCCTTTGAAGTGTCGCCTCGGCCTCTTGATCGAACCATTGTCTATATCAAAACAAAGAATATTGTTAGTTGTAATGCATTGTTCAACATATATGGGACTCATGTAGGTTAGGGAGAAACACTTGGACATAGTGGGGCTATGAAGTTAATACATGTTTGCAGGATAAGGGATCTGGCATAGAAGGGAAGTGCAGTCCGCATATTTTACCTTATGGCCGCACCTCTAAGTCCCAAAAATTATTAACTCTCTGATGACATAGAAATGGTCAATCTGCGGCCGCAAGGGGAAATCTGTTGTCCGTACAATTTGACTTGCAGCAGCACTTCTAAGTGTAAAAATGAAAACTGTCAGATGACAGAGTTTGGGTTGTTATACAGTCGCAAGAGGAAATCTATGGTCTGCACATTTTAACTTGCAGCCGCAGATTCCTTCCTTACTTGAATTGCCAAAAATCAGAATCTACGGACCGCACAATTTCAAGTGCGGCCACGAATCTTATAAAATTACGAGTAGGCAATATTATCAACTTAAGTATTTTTATTTCTTGCACAAATAGACATGGAAACATTGTAAAAATATGAAATTTCACGAACCCAATCACATTAGAGCATATATCAAGTTTACCCAGTTCAGATCTACCCCATATGGACACACAATCGAACTCTAATAATAGATGGCCTAAAAAGAACTAAAAATCTACAAATTAAACTAACACAATAAATTAACATGAAATTGAAGCATACAGAAAGAGTGAGTGCAATGAGTGACTAATCGAGGTGGTTGTGTGTGTGGACAATTGAAATCTCCAAGAAAAACTAACAAAGTACAGTTTTGTTCAAAGAGGGAAAAGTGTAAGATGAGCCATACTGCTCTATTTATACCAACATTTTGATAAAGGGAAGAGGGGCGAGTGCGGCTGCACATTTTCATGTGTGGTCCGCACTCTTTTACCTAGGGGCCTAATCGTAGAAATCCATCTGCAATCCGTAAATTTTCAGGTGCGGCCGTAGATTTCACGTGCGATGGCAGACAAACCTTCGCACCGACAAGATTAAACTTAAGAGAGTTGGTATTTTTGACATTGCAAATGTGCGGTCTGCAAGAGAAATGTGCGGCTGCAATGCTCTTCTGCTATGGCACATAGAAATGTGCGGTCAGCACAATTTTTGAACACTTAGCCATATTTTTGTCCACCTTTCTTGTAAATCACACTCATCCTTGTAGAAAAATTCAAATTAAGTTAGAACAGGGTAACACCTAACTACAAAAGAAAAAGGAAAAGAACATGGGTTTCCTCCCAAGAAGCGCCTGATTTAACGTCACGGCACGACGTAAAATACCCTCAAGTGAATTGAATGACCACCACCACGTGGCTATCTCCAACCTTTCCCAAGTAGTGCTTCACCCGGTGACCATTGACTCAGAATACTACATTGTTTTTGTTCTTCAAGTCTAATACACCAAAAGATGTCACACCCACAATTTTAAAAGGACCACTCCATTTGGATTTTAGCTTCCCGAGAAACATCCTCAACCTTAAGTTAAAAAACAAACAAGATCGCTCACCTTGAATTCTTTGTCCCAAAAGTATTTGCCATGAAGATATTTCATCTTTTCTTTGTACAAGGACGAACTCACATAAGCATGGTACCGGAACTCATCCAATTCATTCAAATGTGCAACCCTCAAGTTAGCGGCTACATCCCAATCAAGATTCAACTTCTTTAGAATCCACATTGCCTTGTGCTCTAGCTCCACCAGAAAATGATAAGCTTTTCCGAACACCAACCGGTATAGAGACATTCCGATAGGTGTTTTGCAAGCCTTGCGTTAAAAGCATAATGCATCATCAAGCTTCTTGGACCAATCCGTCCGATTAGAATTCACCGTTTTGGACTAGATACTCTTTATTTCCTGGTTGGAAACTTCCACTTGCCCACTAGCTTGTGGCTAATAAGGATTTGTGGATTTGTGAGCAACACAATACTTGCATTTTAAAGTATCAAAAGCCTTGTCGCAAAAATGTGACCCCCCATCGCTTATAAATGCACGTGGAGTACCAAACCTTGTAAAAATATTCTTCTTCAAGAAGGCCATGACAGTTCTCGCCTCATTATTAGGTAAAGCAACGGCTTCAACCCATTTGAAAACATAATCCACCGCTACCAAGAAGTAGGTGTTTCCACAAGAACTCACAGAAGGGCCCATGAAGTCAATGCCCCACACATCGGAAATATCAATCTCAAAAATGATTGTGAGAGGCATTTAATTTTTCTTTGAGATTCTACCAACCTGTTGACATTCATCGCATCTTTTTAGTAACTCACTTGCATCCTTGTAAAGAGTGGGCCAATAGAAACTGCAACTAAGCACTTTGGCCATTGTTCTTGCTCTACCATGATGACCACCATAGGTCGAAGAATGACAAGCCCCAAGAAAATCACCTTGCTCTTCTTCCGGTTCACACCTCCTAATCACCCCATCCATACAAATTCAGAAAAGGTATGGTTCATCCCAATAATAATCTTGGCAGTCCCTTTTGAGCTTCTTCCTTTGGATTGAAGAGAACTCATCTGGAATAATTCCACACACAAGAAAATTTCCTAAGTCTACGAACCATGGCACCCCCTTCATTGAAATTGTCAAGAGTTGCTCATCGGGGAAAGACTCGTGCACTTCAAGGCCATCATGCAGCCTCCCCTTCTCCTCCAAACGAGGCAAGTGGTCCGCCACTTGGTTTTCACTACCTTTCCTATCTTGGATGTCAATATCAAATTCTTGTAACAAGAGAACCCATCTCATCAACCGAGCTTTGGTATCTTTCTAGCTCATAAGATAACGAAATACCGCATGATCCGTATGGACAATAACTTTCGCACCCATCAAATACAGGCAGAACTTCTCAATTGCAAACATAATAGCAAGTAGCTCTTTCTCCGTTACGGTATAGTTGGCTTGGGCACTAGTCATGGTCTTGCTAGCATAGTAGACCGGATGGAAAAATTTGTTGGTACGTTGCCCCAAAACAGCCCCGACCGCTACGTCACTTCCATCACACATGAGTTCAAAAGGCACACTCCAATTTGGAGCGATGATGATGGGAGTAGTTGTTAGCTTGAGCTTCAACAACTCAAAAGCTCTCATGTAATCATCATTGAAATTAAACTTGGCATCCTTCTCAAGAAGCTTGCACAAGGGGTTCACCACCTTAGAAAAAACTTTGATGAAGTGCTGGTAAAAACCCGCATGGCCTAAGAAACTCCATACACACTTCACCTAAAATAGGGGTGGAAGCTTAGAAATTACCTCCATCATTACCTCGTCAACTTCAATTCCATTCCTTGAGATTTTGTGGCCAAGGAAAATACTTTCGTCGACCATGAAATAACATTTCTCGCAATTAAGCACCAAATTTGTTTCTTCACATCTTGCCAAATCTTTGTCTAAATTTGCAAGACTGATCGCGTCCAATTGCACACCTCAAAAGAGTATGAAACGGTCGTTTGCAATTACAAAAACCCAACTAAGAGTCGGGGTCGAATCCACAGGGAGCTAAGATGGGAGTTAGGGGTATATATTTCAATGTGCGTGATTGAATTATCGAGATTGCACTTCAACAAAAAGATTGTTAATCTATTTCTAATTTTACTCTATTGATTGCAAAATATCGAAAGAAAACTAGAGATAACTGCTTTTGGGGTTTTTCCAAATTGATAAAAATCCTAAGGTTGTGACCATTATCTAGGTGTTTGCCTAATGGGAAAAAGACTTTAATGCTTCTTCTGTTGATTGGGTGCATTATAGCTATCAACTCTAAATTACGCACTCAATCCTCTCGGTCAGAGAGTGGTTTTGCCCAACTTGTCTTTCTCAACACAAAATGGGTATTACACAAAATAGTTGATAAAAGCTCAAGTCGGGTTATTACTCTCTCTAAGTTGAACCCCTTTCATTGGGTAAATCAATCTCTCAATTGACCGAATTCCTTGTTAGATAAGTTATCCTAGACTAGGTCTCTCTTTCTCAAGAAGAAACTAAGTCAAATAGTCATGAACTAATGTTTGCAATCATTAATTCCTCAAATTAAAGCATGAGCTAAGCTAAATAATAAACACTCAATCATAAACAAGCACTAAATTAAATACACATAAGGTTTACTCACTAGGGTTGGGTCACAACCCTAGTAAAAATATAGCTACTCATACTTTGGTTTGAAGAAAATGAAGAAGAACGACTAATTAAACTCATAATGATAGCTTAAAATAATTAAATCTATTGTAAAATACACCAAAGCTAAGTAAACTTCCAAAAACAACAAAGAAAAACGGATACAGTAATTGTTGATGTTCAAATTTAACCTAATTCATGTGAAACTCTTCTATTTATACAAGTCTAAAAATCTCTAACAAAAATGCCCATCGGGAGGTTCTGCACAGAATTCCATGTGCGATCCGCAAACTTCTTCATCTGGCAGGAGCTGAGATTCTGCGGCCTCACAATTCTGAACTGCGGCTGCGAGGCAACATTTCTGCGGTCCACAAATTTAGAAGTGTGTCCACAAGGCACTCTTCTGCGGTCCGCAATAGTAGGATTGCGGCCGCAAGACAATTTTAAGCAGCCGCACAAATCTTGTGCGGTCCGCAATTCACTAAAGCTCTGGAATTGGTCCTTTTGCATTCTGTCAGATCTTGACCTTTAGCCCATCTTTTGCGGCCACACAATTCAGGTGCAGTCCGCAATTTGCACAATTGTCTGCAGACTTTTCCCTCTTTGGTTGCAGCCGCGGATGGAATTCTGTGGTCCGTAATTTCTTCTATGGACCGCACATTTTATGCTTTTGTGCCCCTTTATTGCCTTGTGCTTAGACTACTCCTCTTTAAGTCGGATTTTAAATCAGGAGCCCAACTCCCAGCATTCCTGCAATTTTACACAATTTTATTAGTTTCGGGAACACAATTCAATGCTTTTGGGCTAAAACAAAAGCTAAAAGGCGTTAATAAGCAGTCAAAATCCCAACCTATCAACTCCCCCAAACTTAAGTCTTTGCTTGTCCTCAAGCAAATAAATTAGTTTCCACCTCCAAAAGTTAAGGGTCATTTCAGCGAATTGAAGGTGAGCCATCCACATATCAGTTGGGACCAACAATTACCAACACTACTTTTGTATCATCAACAAGGCGACTAGTTAAACATTTGTGCACATATAGTTCTAGAGTGACATTTGAGCATCAAAAGTTGACTTTGCTCATCAAGGACTCTTTCTCTCATGTAGGTCATGATGGATTCCAAACTCTTCCTCCTCTACTTTCCGGTTGCCTGGCTCACTTAAGAATTTTAGCACTCAATCTAAAGATTTATGAAAGGTTCACTCATCTCTTTCAAGAGAATGTCGCAAGTATGGCTTCAAGTATCATAGGCTTGCCCCTCATGTTGATCGCCACTAATGTAAGCTCACTCAATATCAAATAGGACTTCTTTCGGGATGTAATGAAGGCTTTTGGATTAGGGTTGGATACAATATGTTTGAGTGGTTACACCTTCCTTAAGCACTCCATTATTCATTTCTCGGCTCACACTTTGCCAATTTCTTGAGGCACTTTCTTTTCCTTGGGGGACTAGAGAGACTTAACGTCACTCTTTCTTGATCATTACATTCATATTTCTCCGTATTTAGGATCATTGCCTTTCTTTGAATCCCTTCAACTCTTATGCTTATTCATTTTGTTGCATTTTTCTTTTTGTTCTTTTCTTTTCTTTTCCTTTTCTTCTCATCATTTTTTTTCTCTTTTTGTGCCTTGATACCTTTTTCAATTTCCTCGTCTCTCCCACAAATTTATGTTTTTATCCATTTGTTTCACATAAGTGTTAAGGAGAGCTCGGGTGCCAAGAGAGGGTCACAATAGAACAAGTAAAGGCTTGTAACATGGTATTCAAATGAAAAAGGCTAAAGGCTCGAAGAGGTCGACTAGGGATGACATCATTAGTAAGCAATAGAAAACTCAAAAGGACCAAGAACAGCCTACAATCACTTCTCAAGCCAAGCAAAACTAGGGATTTTGCCTTGAAACACGTTCGGGGCAAGTTCTAGACCTTTCGCACGATACTTAGACTAACAACAAAGCAACTCACCTCTCACGCAACTGGATTGTTAAAGAGGACAGAGTTGAGAGCCCACAACGACCACATTCATGTTTGAAAATCACCATGGCTCAATTAAACCACTCGATGGTTGTCAAAGTCAATACAAGAGTCACAAAGGCACTAACTAGAGCTATTTCTTTCAAAAATCGTGTTTTTAACCATAAGCACGTAGTTAAGTATGTTGGTACCAAATGAAGCACGATTGACTCTTCGAGCATGACTCAATTAGATCTTTTTATTCATTACTACTACTATTATTACCTAAACACAAAACAAACTCATTCCCTTAAGAAGGTTCTCACGCCATCCATCGTTGGGACGAGTCACCCGGTTCACACATTAGCTACCTTTGGAAAGAACAGTGGCATTAAGAAAACCATAGGTTTATTATCTACTGAAACAAAAAAAGAAGCTACTAAATAAATAAAAAACAAGCTACTAATTCAAAAAGAAGCTACTAAATTAAAACACTAACTAATAAGAAAACAAATATAAAGAAGCTACAAAGAAAAAACTATCGAAAGCATAACAAATATACATAATGAGGGAGAAAGAGAAGATATATACATAATGAGAGAAGAAGAAAATAGTATCAAAGTTATTACAAGCCAAATGTCTCAGAATCATCAAATAAGATCAAATAAACTCCACCCTCCCCTCCCCCCCCCCCCC
>MCJB01047229.1:303557-331070 GCA_002018475.1 Nicotiana obtusifolia
CCTCCTGAATAAAAATAAGCATTGTCCTCAATGTTTAACAAAATAAGGGTGAAGAAGACTCACTATGGCTCCTTGGACATCTCTGTGTCCCCAGCAATGTCACTGCCCTCAGCCTCATCTAATTGGATCTCATCATCCTCCGCTCTGGGGGTGACTGGGTTGGTGAACATCTGATGCACTGCCTCGACAGTGTTAGCAACAGAGTCTGGCTCCTCAGACTGACCAACTGATGCCACCGGTACTGATGGTGCTGTAGGATCTGGGCCTGAAGGATGTGGGTTAATCAGCATGTCAAACAGAATATCTCCAGCTGCAGCAAGCTTTGTAACCTGTCTCTGGAGCTTGTCCACTGATATCTTGCTGGCCTGGGACTTTCTCATTTTCTTTACCTCTTTGCCCAACTCTTCGATCAATGACCGTGTTGTACCAGGGTAGCCATGATGGTGAGCTTCTTCAGTGTCTCCTCAATGGTTCGGGGAATCTGAGGTGCTTGAACAGAAAACTGTGCTGCAATAGTACTGGATAGATCAGATAGCTTTACAGTGGTTGTCTGCATCCAACTGTTGAGGCTCGCTAATGTCAGCGAGACTCGCAGCTCAGAAAGTGGAGCAGTACGCATGGGCACCCAAAGTGGAGACTGTGGCAGGAGCTGCAGAAGGGACTGTGGATGATGGTGGAGGCATAACTGTGGCACTAGAGGAAGGCTCGGCCGAAGTAGATGGGACATCAACTCCCTCCATAACTACCACAGCTGGCTCATCAGACTGGTCTGTGGTGATAGACGGTCGACCCTTTTTCTTCGGGTTTCTAGCATCCATAAGTGAGTACCAGGAGAAAGGCTTCTTCGGCCTCACCTTTGTATCAAAAGCCCTCGGCTCCACCCGCGCATCCGTGAGATACTCTGTGATGGTGTTGGGACATAGGTAGGAAGAATCATCATGTCGGGCTATCACAGAGATGTTGGCTGACATCACTGCACCCACATTGATAGGTTACCCGCCCATGATAGAAGCAACTAGAACCGCCCTAGGAATCGGGAGATATGTCTAATTCCGGCTTGGGTCCAGGCTGCTGCAAACAAAGGTTTTCCACCCCTTTGCCTCAAATATCAAAGTGCTCCTTTGAATAGGAACCCCTGCTGTGATCCATGGCGGTGGTGAACCAGGGGCTACTAGAATTTCTACTAACCATAGCCGGGCCTCATCTCCCATTGCATACTTCTCTAAATATTCTGTTGGCTCGATATCTTCGAAACCCAAGTACGTGTTGAGAGTAGCTTGAACAAATCTCACTTTAAGGTTACGCACTTTGATTACCTTTGTTCCCTTTTTAATATGCACCACATTGGTATAGAATTCCCGGATCAGATGTTCCTTGGCATCCACCACGCTCTAAGTGAACTGCATCCACCACTTGAATTCCTTGAACTATTTTAGCACTGCCGAGTTATATTTCTCCAAATCCTTCAACTGAAATTGCCGCTCAAGATTAAGCGACCTCACTGTCCACCATTGAAGGAATATGGTGAAAGCGGCCAAACTGACAAAACGATCCTCCCAAACCTCTTTCTTCTTCATCCTTTCGAGGCCTAGAACTGTAGCATCTCCCCTTCTACCATCATCGGGGATGTCCTGAACTTGGTACCTTAAGGACAGGTGTAGTGGAAAGCTCAGAAGCCTGACTAGCACTTTTCGAAACCTTAGAACTGCTGTGTGATGATGACGGCTCGTCCCTCAGTTGAAATCTCCCTGACGGCCTGGACTGTCTACCGGTTGTTCCTCTGATACGTCCCTAGACGGGGCGTATGAACTTGTCTCATAGAGATCTGCACCTCTCCCTCTCCCAGTTGCTGTCTTTTTTCTGATTTCATGCGGTTGGGCACTAGGTAAGGGTCTCTTGCCTCATCCCCTGGAAGGTTCAGCCCTTCCTTTCAAAGTGTCGCCTCTGCCTCTAGATTGAACCATAATCTATACCAAGCAAAGGTGATTGTTAGTTGCAATTTAAGTTCAGACATACAATGAGATATGTAAGGACACACTAGAAGACACAGCGAGGAACACAGTTGAAACATGCTTGCAGGATAGGAATCTACGGTCTACACATGTTTCCTTGCGGCTGCAGATTCGGCCTTGCGGACCGCACAATTCTCTGTTTTGGCCACAGATGTGAAGTGTGGTCCGCACATTTTTCATTGTGGCCACAACTCATAAACCAAAAATATGTCAACTCTCTGATGACAAAGAGTTGGTTGATGTGCGGCCGCAATATGTTTTCTGTGGCGCACATTTTATCTTGCAGCCGCACATTGGATCAAAAATATGAACACTTCTCTGAAGACAGTGAAATAGCTATTTTGTGGCTGCAATGGAATTTCTGCGGACCGCACAATTTCTTGTGCGGCCGCAAATTTCAAACAATTACTAACAGGTAAGTACTTTCATCTAGGGCTTACAATTTTTTGCACAAATTGTGACATGGAAACAGCGTACAAGCATGAAAATGCATTTTCCCAGTCCCCAATAAGCAAGTATTAGATAACCCACTACATATTTACCCCCACATGATTGTACAATTGAATTCTACTGACAAATGGCCTAAAATTTGACTAAAAATATAAAAATTAAAAGAAAAAGATTAACAAGATTGTGAAGCATACCAAATGAGTAAGTGTGATGAGTGATTGACTAATGATGTTGTATGAATGCACAGGTAGACTCAGCAAGAAACTTCAAAAGAGTATGTGATTCTTTGTTTGCTCAGAGAGGGAAAAGGGTAACAGTAACCCTAGCCCCCTATTATACGTATCGATTCTCTAAGGGAAAGAAGAGTGAGTGCGGCTGCAGAATTTCAATTGCGGACCGCACTCTGTTAACTGGTAAGCATACACATCATTTTGTCTGCGGTCCGCAGATTTTTATGTGCGAACGCAGATCCCTTTTTTGCGGACCGCAGATTTTCTATTGCGGTCGCAGATCGACCATTTTTTCTGACAGACCAACTTCAGAGAGTTGTCATTTTCCATCTTGCAGCTGTGCGGTCCGCAAGTTAACTGTGTGATCACAAAGCACTTTTGCTGCAGCAACCATAATTGCGCGGTCCACACAATGCAACTGCAATCCGTAATTTCTTTCAACACTTAACTAGATTTCTGTCCACAATTCCTGTAAAGCATACTCATTCCTGCAGCACACTTCAAATCAAGTTAGCATAAAAATAACACCTAGCTACTAAAGAAGAAAAGAAAAGAAAAAGAAACATGGGTTACTTCCCAAAAAACGCTTGAATATAACGTCGCGGCACGACGCAGAATACCATCAGTTGAAATAAATCACCGCCATGATGTGGCCATCTCTAACTTTTCTCAAATAGTGCTTCACCTGGTGACCATTGACTCGGACTATCTCATTATTTTTGTTCTTCAAGTCCAATGCACCAAAAGGCGTCACACCCACAATTTCAAACAGACCACTCCATTTAGACTTTAGCTTTTCGGGAAACATCCTCAATCTCAAGTTGAACAACAATATGCGATCGCCCACCTTGAACTCTTTGTTCCAAATGTATTTGTCATGAAGATATTTCATCTTTTCTTTGTACAAGGACGAACTTGCATAAGCATGATACCGAAACTCATCCAATTTATTCAAATGTGCAACCCTCAGGTTAGCGGCTACATCCCAATCAAGATTCAATTTCTTTAGAGCCCACATGGCTTTGTGCTAAAGTTCCACTGAAAGATGACAATTTTTGCAACACCAAATGGTATGGCGACATTCTGATAAGTGTTTTGTAAGTCGTCCTATAAGCCCACAATGAATCATCGAGCTTCTTGGACCACTCCGTCCAGTTAGCATTCACTATTTTGGACAAAATATTCTTTATCTCCCGTTTGGAGACTTCCACTTGACCGCTTGCTTGTGGATGATAAGGAGTCTTGACTTTATGAGTAACACCATACTTGCTAAATAAAGTGTCGAAAGCCTTGTTGCGAAAATCCGATCCCCCATCGCTTATGATAGCCCGCGGAGTACCAAGCCTTGTGAAAATCTTCATCTTCAAGAATGTCACCACACTTCTCGCCTCATTGTTGGGTAGAGCAACTACCTTAACCCATTTAGACACATAATCAACCGCGACCAAGATGTAGGTGTTTCCATAAGATCTCACAAAAGGACCCATGAGGCCAATACCCCACAAATCAAAGATATCAATCTCCAAGATGGTAGTGAGAGGCATCTCATTTTTCTTCGAGATTCCACCGGCCCGTTGACATTCATCTCATCTTTTCACTATATCACTTGCATCCTTGTAAAGAGTGGGCTGATAGAAATCGCAACTAAGCATTTTAGCCATCGTTCTTGCTCCACCATGGTGACCACCATATGGCGAATAATGACAAGCCCCAAGAATTTCACCTTGTTCTTCTTCCAGTACACATCTTCTAATCTTCACAATCCCGTTTGAGCTTCTTCCTTTGGTTTGAAGAGAACTCATCCAGGATAATTTCACACACAAGGAAATTTGCTAGATCGGCGAACCATGGCACCTCTTTCATTGAAATAGCCAAGAGTTGCTCATCAGGAAAGGAGTCATTGATTTCAAGGTCATCATGCGGCCTCCCCTCCTCCTCCAAATGAGACAAGTGGTCTGCCACTTGGTTTTCACTTCCTTTTCTATCTTGAATGTCCACCTAATATCCTTCTTTCTCTTATGAAGCATCGCCAATGTAGAATCTACCTGCACGTTAGTCAAAAAAGAGGAAAGAATAACCGGTAAAGTAGAACAAGGGCCAAGAAATTCATACCGGAGATGTGGAGGCAATGGCTTCAACTCCAAGGTAGGAGGCTCTTCAATGGAAGTCTTTGTAGGAGTAGTTTTCCTACTTTCGAGATCCAAGGATAGTTTTCGGAGTGCATAATTGTACGACCCCATCTCGTCGTCATCAAAGTTGAGCAAGAAAGCCTCCAACATATCACCAACATTGATTGTGGTACTTGTATCATCAACAATAACATCGGTCACCAAGTCCACAGAACAACACACCTCATTGCTATTTGGTAGCCCCATGGATTTACACACATGGAAAACCTCTTTTTTATCACCCATTCGGAAGTGAGTTCTCTGGCTTCAACATCACAAAGGCCTTTCCTGTAGCAAGGAAAGGTCTTCCAAGAATAATCGGTACCTCATAACCAACTTCGCAATCTAGAATGACAAAATCTGAATGAATTTATCAACACGAACCAAGACATCTTCAATCACTCCCCAAGGTCTCTTCATGGAACGATCAGTCATTTGCAATCTCATAGAGGTGGGTCTTGGTTGCCCAATTCCCAAGGTCTTGAAAACCGAATATGGCATCAAATTGATACTTGCCCCAAGATCACAAAGAGCTTTAGCAAACTCAGCACTTCCAATTGTACAAGGAATTATGAAAGCACCGGGATCTTCCAATTTAGGAGCCATTAAGTGCACAATTGCACTCACTTGATGAGTGACCTTGATAGTTTTAAAATCCATTGACCGCTTTTTTGTCACAAGTTCCTTCATAAACTTTGCATAACCGGGAATTTGTTCCAAAGCTTCAACTAATGGTACATTGATTGAGAGACTCTTCATCATTTGAATGAACTTTTTGAATTGATTCTCTCCATTTTGTTTGGCAAGTCTTTGAGGATATGGAGGTGGAGGCTCAGGAAATGGTGCCTTAGCCTTTTGCATTACCGGTTCTGATATGTCAATAACGTCATCCCTTGATACGTTCACCTCCTCTTGAGTCTCTTCCACACTATTATCAATATCAATCCGAACTTCATCATTTGTTTGCACCACATCGTTCGGGACCTCTTCTTCTTGTACCACTTGCTCATAATCCATAAGTTGCCTTTGAATTGAGGTGGGTGAATTCCTGCCTCTTCCACTTCTTGTAGTACCGGCCATGGCATGCCCCGTGTTGTTCTCACCCTTTGGGTTCACTACCGTGTCACTTGGTAATGCCCCCTTAGGACGAGAATTTAGAGCTTGAGAGATTTTCCCCATTTTAACTTCTAAGTTGCGAATCGATGTTTGCGTGAGGCAAGTTGGGCATCTGAATCAACATTCTTTTCCATCATTTGCTTGAACATGTTCTCAATACGCCACATCTTATTGTTTGAATAACTAGGACCATGGGAAGGATAAGGAGGCGGGTTGCTCACTTGTTGATACATCGGGAGCCTCTGAAAACCCGACCCCCGATTGCTTGATTATTGTTCCATTCGCCTTGAATGTTACCTCCTAAATTTCCCTGATTATTATTGTTATGCCAATTCCATTGATTGTTGCCACTATTCCAATTTCCTTGATTGTTTCCACCACTCCAATTTCCTTGGTTGTGAGAATTCCAATTGCCTTGATTGTTTTGAGGTTGCCGTTGTTGTTGGATTGAGCCTTGGAAGTTGTTTCTTTGCCCTTGAAAGTTGTTCACATATTGCACCTCCTCTTCTTGGCCATTTTAAGAAGCATCTTGATCAAAACCACTATCCTCTTGCACAAAATTGTTCACCAGATGTTGCTTGTGGACCTTTGGTTCTCCTTTGTTCACCATCATGTTCACTCCCTCCATGGACTTGACTTGCTTAGGATTTTGTAATTGTTGAAGTTGAGCCTCTGCTAATTGATTCATGGTGGTAGTCAATTCGGCTATGGCTTGCCCATGGTCATGCAACTCTTTATGAAGGTGGATCACATTGGGATCACCTTGTAGAACATTAGCCTGGGATTGCAACGCTGATGATGTTTCTGCCATTTTATCTAATATCTCACACGCTTCCGTATAAGGCGTAGTCATGAAGTTCCACCGGCAAGTTGATTCACTACACTGTGGTTGGTTTTGTTGATCCCGCGATAGAAAGTTTGTTGAATCATGTTCTCCGTCATATCGTTGTTGGGACATTCCTTAACCATTGTTCGATAGCGTTCCCATATCTCGTGTAGTGGTTCATTTGGCTCTTGCTTAAATGACAAAATTTCATCCCGAAGAGTAGCCATTTGCTCTGGAGAGAAGAACTTAGAAATAAACTTTTCCGCCAACTCAGCCCAAGTGTGAATGGAATGGTTCGGCAAACGTTCCAACCAATCTAAGTTTTCCCCCATAGAGAGAAGGGAAAAAGATTTAGCCTCAATGCATCCTCAGAGACATTTGTTTGTTTGCTCCCCAACAAGTGTCCACAAACCCTTTCAAATGTTTGTATGCATTTTGTCTTGGAGCACCAGTGAAGAAACCTCATTGCTCTAGCAAAGTGAGCATCACGTTGGTGATTTGAAAGTTGCCCGCCCTAATACGAGGAAAAACTATTGCACTTGCATATCCTTCATTGGGTAACACCCGGTGTGGAGCCGCTCGTCGAGGAGGTGGGAGTGGAACGGGCACATTGTCATGAGGCACTCGGCCTCTTCTATTGGCTTGAGGTTCAAGAGGAACCTCATCCACTTGGTGACCCTCAATGTCCACATCCCCCAAAGCAATATTTTTGAGCTCATTGTTTGCCATGGTTGTACCTATGATTTCTCAAACAAGCAAGTAGCACAGAAGGAAAAGAAGTTATATCAAAAACACACCAAAACATATAGCTAACACTATTTTTAACTCCCTGGCAACGGCGCTAAAAATTGATCGCGTCCAATTGCACACCTCAAAAGAAGTATCAAACGGTCGTATGCAATTATAAAAACCCAACTAAGAGTCAGGTTCGAATCCACAGGGAGCTAAGATGGGAGTTAGGGTTAGGGGTATATATTTCAATGTGCGTGATTGAATCATCGAGATTGCACTTCCACAAAAAGATTGATTTTCTATTTCTAATTTTTACTCTATTGATTGCAAAATATCAAAAGAAAACTAGAGATAACTGATTTTGGGGTTTTTTCAAATTGAAAAAAGGCCTAGATCTGTGACTATTACCTAGGTGTTTGCCCAATGGGATAAAGACTTTAATGCTTGTTCTGTTGACTGTGGTGTATTATAACAATCAACTCTAAATTACCCACTCAATACCTCTCGGTCAGGGAGTGGTTTTGCCCAATTTGGATTTCTCAAGACCAAATGGGTATCACACAAAACAGTTGATAAAAGCTCAAGTCGGGTTATTACTATCTCTAGGTTGAACTCTTTAATTGGGTAAATCAATCTCTCAATTGACCCAATTCCTTGTTAGCCAAGTTATCCTACACTAGGTCTCTCTTTCTCAAGAAGAGACTAAGTCAAATAGGCATAAACTAATATTTGCAACCATTGATTCCGAACTAAGCTAAATAATAAACAGGCAATAATAAACAAGCACTAAATTAAATACCCATAAGGTTTAAACACTAGGGTTAGGTTACAACCCTAGTAAAAATCTAGTTACTCATACTTTGGTTTGAAGAAAATGAATAAGAAGGACTAATTAAACTCATAATGTTAGCTTAAAATAATTAAATCTATTGTAAAATACACTAAAGCTAACTAAACTTCAAAAAATGGCAAAGAAAAACGGCAATAGTAATTGTTGATGCTCAAATTTAACCTAATTTCATGAAACTCTTCTATTTAAACAAGTATAAAAATCTCGGACAAAAATACCCCTCGGGAGGTTCTGCGACTGCACAATTCTATGTGCGGTCTGCAGACTTCTTCATCTGGCAGGAGCTGGGATTCTACGGCCGCACAATTCTGAACTGCGGCTGCAAGGCAACATTTCTGCAGTCCGCAGATTTACAAGTGTGGCCACAAGGCACTCTTCTGCGGTCCGCAATAGTAGGATCGCGGCAGCAAGACAATTTTATGCGGCCGCACAAATCTTGTGCGGTCTGCAATTCACTGAAGCTCTGTACTTGGTCTTTTTGCAATCTCTCTTATCTTGACCTTTAGTCCATCTTTTTCGGCCGCACAATTCATGTGTGGTCCGCAATTTGCACAATTGTCTACAGATTTTTTCCTCTTTGGTTTAGGCCACAAATGGAATTCTGCGGTCTGCAATTCCTTCTATGGCCGCAGAATTACTTATGCGGACCGCACATTTTATGCTTCTGTGCCCCGTTATTGCCTTTTGCTTAGACTACTCCTCTTTGAGTTGGATTTTATCTCGTGATCCCAACTTTCAGCATTCCTGTAATTTTGCACAATTTTATTAGTTTCGGGAACACAATTCAATGCTTTTGGGCTAAAAGGAGTTAATGAGCAGTCAAAATCCTCACTTATCAAAGACAGTCATCAAAATAATCTCCAACCACCGAGAAGTCATCCATGAAAACTTCAAGGTGGTCTCCACCATGTCCGTGAAAATAGCCATCATATACCTTTGAAAAGTTATCGGTGCATTGCACAAACCAAATGGCATCTGTTTGAAAGAAAAAGTACCATAGGGACATATAAAGGTTATTTTCTCTTGATCTGCTGGAGCAATAAGAATTTGGTTGTATCCTGAGTACCTATCAAGAAAACAATATAAAGAACGGCCGCTAATCTATCGAGCATTTGATATAAGAAAGGAAGTAGAAAGTGATCCTTCCTTGTGACTTTGTTGAGCCTGCGATAGTCTATACACACCCTCCAACCGGTCACTGTTCTTGTAGGAATTAACTCATTCTTGTCATTGGTGACCACCGTAATTTCCCCCTTCTTTGGGATGCATTGAACTGGAGAAGTCCATGAACTATCAGAGATGGGGTAGAAAACCACGACATCCAACCACTTGATAATCTCCTTCTTGACGACTTCTTGTATAGCCTCATTGAGTCTCCTTTGATGTTCAATATATGATTTTTTGTCATCCTCTAACTTAATATTATGCATGCACAAGGCGGTTTTTATCCCCCAAATATCCGCCACGGTCCACCCAATAGCCTTCTTCCTCTTTTGTAGCACCGCCAATGTGAAATCTACCTGCACGTTAGTCAAACAAGATGAAAGAATAACCAGTAAAGTAGAACAAGGACCAAGAAATTTATACCGAAGATTTGGGGGCAATGGCTTCAACTCCAAGATAGTGGCTCTTCAATCAAAGGCTTTATAGGAGGAGTCTTCCTTTTTCAAGATCCAAGGAAAATTTTCGGGGTGCATAGTTGTACGACCCCATTCCTTGCAAAGAGTTCAAACATTCCAAGAAGCTATCCATCTTGTCATCATCAAGTTGAGCAAAAAGGCCTCCAACATATCACTAACATTGATGGTAGCACTTGTTTCATCCACAATAACATCGGTCACTAAATCGACAAAAGAACACACCTCATTGCTATTTGTTTGCCGCATGGACTTACACATATGGAATACCACATTTTCATCACCAACCTGAAAAGTGAGTTCTCAGGCTTCAATATCACAAAAAGTCTTACCCGTAGCAAATAAAGGTCTCCCAAGAATAATTGGCACTTCATAATTAACTTCACAATCTAGAATGACAAAATCCGCCGGAAGAATGAATTTATCAACATGAACCAAAACATCTTTGACCACACCCAACGGCCTTTTCATGGTACAATCGGCCATTTGCAATCTCATAGAGGTGGGTCTTGGTTTCTCAATTCTCAAAGTCTTGAAAATCGAATACGGCATTAAATTGATACTTTCCCCAAGACTACAAAGAGCTTTAGCAAACTCGGCACTTTCAATTGTACAAGGAATCGTGAAAGCACCGGGATCCTACAACTTAGGAGCCATTGTGAATGCACAATTGCACTCACTTGATGAGTGACTTTGATGGTCTCAAAATTCATTGACCGCTTCTTTGTCACAAGATCCTTCATAAACTTTGCATAACCAGGGATTTGTTCCAAAGCTTCGACCAATGGCACATTGATTGAAAGATTCTTCATCATTTGAATGAACTTCTTGAATTGATTCTCACCATTTTGCTTGGCAGGTCTTTGAGGGTATGGAGGTAGAGGCTTAGGCAATGGTGCCTTAGTTTTTTGTATTATTGGCTCCAGTATGTCAATAATGTATTCCCTAGACGGGTTCACCCTCTTAAGTCTCTTCCACACTATCGTTAATATCAATCCGAACTTCCTTATTAGGTTGCACAACATTGTTCGGGACCTCTTCTTCTTGCATCAGTTGATCGTCATCAACAAGTTGCCATCCACTTGAGGTGGGTGCATTCCCGCCTCTTCCACTTCTTGTGATAACCGTCATGGCATGCCCCGTATTATTATCACCCTTTGGGATTACCACTGTATCACTTGGTAGTACCCCCTTAGGACGAGAATTTAGAGCTTGAGAGATTTGCCCCATTTGAACTTCTAGGTTGCAGATTGATGTATTCTGCGAGGCAAGTTAGGCATCCAAATCGGCATTCTTTTCAATCATTTTCTTGAATATACTTTCAATATGCCCTATCTCATTGTTTGAAGAACTTGCACCATGGGAAAGATAATGAGGTGGGTTGCTCAGTTTTTGGTACATCGGGGGCCTTTGAAAATCCGACCCCGGTTGCCTTGATTGTTACTCCATCCACCTTGATTGTTGCCTCCCCAATTTCCTTGGTTGTTTCCACTCCAATTTCTTTGATTGTTATTGTTATGCTAATTCCCTTGATTGTTTGAGTTTTAATTGCCATGATTATTTTGTGGTCGCCATTGTTGTTGGCTTGGGCCTTGGAAGTTGTTTCTTTACCCTTGAAAATTGTTCACATATTGCACTTCCTCTTCTTTCATCATAGGAATCATCTTGCTCAAAATCACCATCATCTTGCACAAATTTCTCCACTCAAGTTTGCACTTGTGGACCCTTGGTCCTCCTTTTGTTCACCATCATGTTTACTTCCTCCATAGCATTGACTTGCTTAGGAGCTTGCACTTGATTTAGTTGGGCCTTTGCTAGTTGAGTCATGATAGTTGTCAATTGGGCAATGGCTTGCCCATGGTCTTGCGATTCTATATGAAGGTGGATCATATTCGGATCACTTTGTGAAACATTGGCCCGGGATTTCCAAGCCGACGACGTTTATGCCATCTTATCCAAGATTTCACATGCCTCCACCTAAGGCGTAGTCATGCAGTTCCCATCGGCTAGTTGATTCACTATGCATTGGTTAGTTGTGTTAATCCCACGATAGAAGGTTTGTTGAATCATGTTCTCCGTCATATCATTGTTGGGACATTTTTTCACCATTGTTCTACAGTGCTCCCATATCTAGTGTAGTGGTACATTTGGCTCTTGCTTGAATACCAAGATCTCATCTCGAAGTGTAGCCATGTGCCCTGAACTTCTCCGCCAACTCATCCCAAGTGTGAATTGAATGGTTCGGCAATCGTTCCAACCAATCTAAAGCTTTCCCTCCTAGAGAGAAGGGAAAAAACCTTAGCCTCAATACATCCTTAGAAACATTAGTTTGCTTGCTCCCACAACATGTATCCACAAACCCTTTCAAATGTTTATAAGCATTTTGTATTGGAGCACCGGTAAAGAAACCCCGTTGCTCAAGCAAAGTCAGATCACATTGGTTATTTGAAATGTGCCCGCCCTAATACGGGGAGGGGCTATTGCACTAGCATAACCTTCGTTTAGTAATATCCGGTGTGGACCCGCTCTTGGTGGAGGTGGGGGTGGAACGGGCACATTGTCATGAGGTGCCCCGCCTTTCCGATTGGCTTGTGGCTCATGAGGTACCTCCTTTACTTACTCCTCCTCGCCGTCCAATTCCCCCCAAAGGCAAACTTTCGAGCTCATTGTTCACCATGGTTGTACCAAAAATTTCTCTAACGAGTTAGTAACATGGGAGGAAAAGAAGTTATTCCAAAAACGAACCCAAATATCTAGCTAACACCGTTTTAACTCCCGGCAACGGCGTCAAAAGTTGATCCACGTCCAATTCGCACTTAATAGTGAGTGGAAACGGTCATTGGAAGAATAGTTCTCAACAAGAGTCGGGGTCTATTTCCACAGGGACTTACTATGGGTGTTAGGGGTATACGCTTGATTTCTAATTCTATTTTACTCTAGTAATATTAAGCTAAGAGAATAAACTAGAAAGCGAATGATTATTTTTGGTGTTTTTCCAAATAGTTAAAAAAGCCTAGGGATGGGACCTTAACATAGGTATTTTCCTAATGGGTTAAATATGTTAACACTTGTTTTATTGATTGGGGTGTATTATAGCTCTCAACTCTATGTTACCCACTCAATACCTCTTGGTCATAGAGTGATTTTGCCCAATTTGAATTTCTCAAGCCCAAACGGGGATCAAGCTAAATAGTTGATATGAGCTCCAATCGGGTTCTCACTATCTCTAGTTCAAACCCTTTACTTAGGCTAATCAAACTCTTATTTAGCCCAATTTCTTGTCAGCCAAGTTTTCCCAAACTAGGTCTCTCTTTCTCAAGCAAAGACCAAGTCAAATAGGCATGAATCAATGTTTGCAACCATTAATTCTAAAACTAAAGCATAAACTAGTTTGAATAATCAATACTCAATCATAAACAAGCAGTAAATTAAATGCCCATAAGGTTTACACACTAGGTTTGGGTCACAACCCTAGTAAGAATCTAGCTACTCATAGTGAGAAGTGAAGAAAACAAAAAAGAAATACTAATTAAACTCATAATCTAAGATTAAAATGATATAAGATGATGTTTAAATCCTAAAATAGTCACAAACTTCCTAAAATAGCAAAATCCAACGGCTACAACAACTCAAACCTTCAAATTTGACCTAAAAATGTGATTCTCGTCTATTTATGGTGTCCCAAAATTCGCTGATGAAAATGCCCCTCGGGAGGTTCTGCGGCTGCAGAATTCTATGTGCAGTCCGCAAATTTCTTTAGCTGGCAGGGTCTTGGAATCTCCAGCATTCTGGTCCTCGGCTGCAAAGCATCTTCTAGGACCGCACAATTCTTGTGCGGTCCGCACTTCAGGCAAGGCTTCAAGTCTTGGTCATTTGCACACTCTCTGAACATTGAATCATTTGTCAATGCAGACCTTGTTCTGCGGCCGCACAATTCATGTGCGGTCTACAGATCAGCTAAAATTTTGTTGGGCTCTTTCACTTGTTCTGCGGCCACAGAGGGAATTCTGCAGTCCGTACTTTCTTCTGCGGCCGCAGAAATCCTTCTGACCGCACTTCTTAAGTTATGCTCCCCTTCTTTCCTTAATAGTCGGAACACTCCTTTTTTAGTCGGATTTCATCATAAGAGCCCGAACTTTCACAATTCCTGCAATTTGCACACTTTCATTAGTTTTGGGAACATAAATCAGTACTCTTGGAGTAAAACAAAAGCAAGAAGGTGCTAATAAGTGGTCAAAATCCAAACTTATCAGCAGCGCCGGCTGGCCAGCTCTCCTCATAAGCCCGCCAACATCTATATGCCAACCCCATCAGCTGGAAAGTAGTAAAGTCGACCTCGCTCAACTCCATTAAGACCATGGTGCGAAGAATACGGTGACATTGGTCTAGAAAATCTTGTGCATCCTCATTAACTGCGCCACTAAAAGTAGGAGGGTGATACTTCTTGAATCTCTCTAACCGCTTCTATTCCTCCTTTGACACCTCTGACCTGACCTCAGGCTGAATCGCTATCATAGGTAGGGGTGCTTATCGGGCGGATCGGACAGTTATTTAAACTTAATGGCCGGCTTATCTTTATCGATTTATAAATATAGTAATTCGCTAGTTATCCAATAAGACATTGGGAGAATTAGTAACGGATTAATGATTAGCAGGCGGTGATCGGGCAATTATCGGGAAGTTTAACGGCTAAACCAAATAGACAATAAAAGAAAAGTAGAGAGGTAGAAAATTTGTTATTTTCCCACAAAAATCATGTGCTAGATTAAAAAGACAGGCGCCAGCTTCTTTTTACCCCACCCTTTGATTTCTTTTTGGCAATTACAACTAGCTCAACCATAAGAAACTAAACATTATTTCAACCAATCTGTTAAGTGCTGGTAACTGAAGTCAAATATGTTAGAAAGCTAGTTTGAATCAATACCAACAGTTGAACTCAAGCTGCCTACCTTCATATATCATTGTTATGTCTTCTCCCTTTAAGCTAGTAAGTCCCTCTATCAAAAAACAAATAGAGGAGGAAGTCCTTGATATGTTTTTGCTATCTCTCTTTCCACTTAAACCAACACTGGGGGAATATTGGATTTAGCTTGCAAAGCCAAACTCATGTAATCAACTTGTTAACATGATTCTACTTGATTGATTTGTGAAGCTCATGGCCCTCATCTGGAACTATCTTCCTACCTTCTTGATTAATAAGTTTAACCTCCCGAATGATCTCACCGAATGTACAGTTCCAGAAGGGGCTGAATTGTATTTGAAGTGAACTCAGAATCCACTCCATCTTCTAGGCCAAAAATACATCACAGTTACTATTGAGATTTGATAAATTAGGGATTTAGATTTTACACCTTAAGGTTTCAAAAATTACTTTATACACATAGGAGTTACAGTAAATATAAAAATTTTGAACGGGCTAACAGTTTATCCGATAAGAAAATTGAGTAATCCGCCTAAATAGTAAAGTCGTTAATTATAAAATTTCAATTTGTTCACCAATTGTTACCCCGATAACGCGATACCAATACCAATAAGCCATTTTTTCGATTCGATTAACGGTTACGGTTCGGATTTGAACAGCTCTAATCACGGGCTATACTGGCATAATACTCGGGGTCTGACCAACATGATCGCGCTTCTCTGGAGTACAAGCGGCGGGAGTCTGAGCTCCTCCCTGAGCTTGTGAAGTAGCTGGTACAACCAAAATCAATCCCGCCTGAGCGAAGGTACCAAACATGCTCAGAAACTGAGCCAAGGTCTCCTGAAGCCCAGGGGTAGCAACAGGCGCTTCAGGTGCCTGCCCCTCAACCGGAGCTACTGGCTCCCTAACTGTTGCTCTGGAGGTTCTCTGGCTGTAGCACATGCTCCTCTCCGGCCTCTGCCTCTGCCCCGGCCCCTAGCAACACCGGCACCGGGGTTGCATCATCAGTAACTGCAGCTCGTGTCCTCACCATCTATGAGAGAATAGAATGACAAAAGCTCATACTTCGAAATTAATAAATCCGCACGATAGGAATGCTATAAATGAAGTTTCGTAATAGTTTTGTAGCCTCTCGAAGATAAGTACAGACGTCTTTATACCGATCGACAAGAATCTACTAAACTTGCTTATGACTTGTAGTACCTATGAACCTAGAGCTCCGATACCAACTTATCACGACCCCAAAATCCCACATTTAGGATCGTGATGGCACCTAGTCTGTAAGACTAGGTAAGCCTAACACATGATGAGATTTAGCAGAGAAACCAACCTAACCATTAATTATAAAACTAATAAATGACATAACATAGATGAAATTGAACGATAGTTATACATTCCCCAAAATCGGTAGTA
The DNA here is from genome assembly GCA_002018475.1 of Nicotiana obtusifolia. Taxonomy (NCBI): domain Eukaryota; kingdom Viridiplantae; phylum Streptophyta; class Magnoliopsida; order Solanales; family Solanaceae; genus Nicotiana; species Nicotiana obtusifolia. The sequence goes on from MCJB01047229.1 coordinate 319,913, forward strand.
CAGAGTCATAAAATCGCCTCCCGCCAAGACTAAGGCTAAAAAATATGATAAATGAAGCAAAGTCCCGAAATACACGAAATACAACCAGCAATGCGACCACCACAAAAGCGAAAAAAGGTTCGAAAAAGCAACCCCTGACAGTCCCTGCTAATGTCGCATTTGCTACAACACACTTCGCAAATGCAAAGATTCTTCCCCCTAGCGGCTCGTCGCAAAAGCGACCCTCATCCCACAATAGTGAAAATTCAATGCTCGCAAATGTGATGCCATCCTCGCAAATGTGAGGTCCCTTCTCCAACAGCTCATAGTCGCAAAAGCGAGAATGATCTTGCAAGTGCGACTAACTCCTCACAAATGCGAGAACAGTTCACCAGCAAAAGCTGAACCTTACTAAAATCTCTGGAACGCATCCGAAACTCACCCATTCCCCCCGAGGCTCCACACCAAATATCCATACGAGTACAAAAATATCATACGAACTCACTCGTGCGATTAAAACACCAAGATAACATTGAAACCACGAACCAGACATTGAAATACATGAAAATTACTATAAAACTCAAGAATTGCTAAAATCACAACCATGCGTCTGATTCCTATCAACCCAACTCGGAACGACACCAGATTTTTCAAACAAGTTTCAAATAATCAAACAGACCTATTCTAAGTTCCGAAATAAAAATCTGAATCTGATAGCCATAAGGTTAAACCATGGTCAAACTAAGGAAAATTCTAAGCCTTCCAATTGTCAACTTTCGTCAAAAAGTGCCAAATAAACCTAGGAACCTCCGAATCTAACTACGGGCATATACCTAAGTCCAAAATCACAATCCAGACCTAAAGGAACTATCAAAACTCCAATTCGAGATCAAATACTTAAAAAGTCAAACTTGGTCAACTATTTCAACTTAAAGCTTCTAAAATGAGAATCATTCATCCAAATCAAATCCATAATTAATCAAAAATTGAAACCGACCATACACGCAAGTCATAATAGATAATATGAAGTTACTCAAGGTCTTAAATCACCGAACGAGATGCCAAAGCTTAAAACGACCGATCGGGTCGTTACACTACATGTCCTTACTTATTATTCATGCCTTATTTGTTATATGTCAGTTAGTTGTTTTCCTGTTTCGGTTTATTCGTCCCTCGATCAATATCTTCTTACCTGTTATATGTTGCTATCTGTATTAATTGTATATCTTCATTGTTTCATGCCTTTACTTTCCTTTATTGTTTTTACCTTACTTGTTTCACTTTATTATGTTATATCCGATTGCGTGAGTTCTTGGCTATTCTTGCGCTAATGATTTGTCGAGGTTTGTGAATATGAGATGTTGGTTGTTCTCTATTTGTACTAGAAGTTCTTTGGTGTTTTATATGTTTTAATACCCTTTTGTGTTGGGATTACGAATTGGTTGAGTTGAGTCGTCTATGATAGTGAATTAATAATGGGAACGGGTTGCGCGCCACAAAATATAGAAATGAATTGATAACGGAATCGGGTTGCGCATCGCAATAAATATTAAAATAATATTGGGATCGGGTTGCGCGTGTAATAGGAAATGATGTGTTGTAACTGGTCATAACTTTGGTGTTCTATTTATGTACTATGATATGAGGTTATAAGATGATGTTATTCTGGGGCCCTCTGTTAGTAGAACTTGGGGTCCCGTTCCTATGATTTATCCATTTTCTCTATATTTCTGTTGTCTTCTATTTATTATTCGTCACTACTTCATCGAGGTTAGGCTTGACATTTATGGAGTACATGGGGTTGGTTGTACCCATACTACACTTCTACACTTCTACACTTCTTGTGCAGACCTCATTGTTGGTCCTAGAAGCGCATAGAGAAGATTGCTCAAATCAAATCTATCCAGCAGAATTGAGGTAGAGTTGCACAGTGTTCACAGTCACTGAAGTCCCCTTCTATCTTGTTTTACTATTTATCTTGTTTCAAATAGTTGTGTTTCATTTTATCAAACTATATTTGTAGTATTCTAGTTGCTCATGTACTTGTGACTCCGGATTTTTGGGATTAGTTTAGACCGCGGTACTTATAGATTTATTTCATGTATTTCAGAGTATTTCAGTCGTTAATTCTTAATATTCTGTCTTTAAATTGTTAAAATTGGTTAATCCTTTAGATAATGTTGGCTTGCCTAGCGAGTGAATGTTAGGCACCATCATGGCCCTGTTATTGAGATTTCGGACCGTGACATTTTCTGTTAACTCTAAGCGGGATAAATTACTGCTTTAGTTGTGAAAAGCCCCCTTAAGAGCGCCCAAGATTTTATCGTGCTCTCAGCGTACGTCTCATTGGACTAATAATTTTTATGGCAAGTTATTGTTAGTGATGACAATTCTATCTCTTTCTGCTTTCTCTTCTTGGTTTCGTTAGAAACTTTAGAGGTTCGCTAGGTTCCTTGTCCGCTGGCTCATTGCAAACCTTTGAAGATTCACTAGGTTCTTTTTCCTCTCGTTGATCAGAAACTTTCGGCTTAATTATTTTAACTTCAGCACCACTAGGTTACCTAAGTTCTTGGACTATTTCAGCATCTACAATGGATTCAAAGATTTCTTTACTAACTTCTTTTTCCAAATGAGTGCAACCAAAAGCCCCTATCTTTTTTGACTCCCTTTAGTCTTTATCATAGATAAACCAGCGGAAAAAGACTAACGAGGTCAGCATGATCGTCTCAAGGCCACTAAAGCTTTTGCTTAGCCCCCAGAATATTGCTATTATCGTATAAAATTACAGTACTATAAGCCATTTGTGTCATCCAAATTAGTTATTTGTTTCAATACAATATTTTGGTTCTTGTTATAAAAAACCTTATTGACAATCCAAATGTGAAAATTTGAGTAGTTTAACTTAAAGTTCTAAAATATTAGACAAAGTTGAAAACTTGAAAATAAGATTTACTAATATTCCTAATGTTATGACTACACATGCAAATAATGCTTTTTTTTATTGTTGAAAAGGTCAAATAACACAAACATGAAAATAGTGAAGTTTTAGAAATTAACTGTAACTTTTTAACAAAGATGATAATCTTCTTGTGGTAAATAATTTTTTATTAAATAAAAAGGTCAAATAATAAGTACAAGAAATCATAGAGGGGTTTTAATGATTAATTGTAATTACAATTCTATCAATTGTATAGTGCAGTTTAAAAGATGAAAAAGTTGATCAACATTTGTGTTGGAGCTCTATGCATTATATAATAGTGTTGATAATGTATAATTGATATGATTAACATAAGAAAAAGGTTTGAATTTCTTTTAGATTTGATTGAGACTGATCAAATCAGTGAGTAAATTAAATTAATTCTCTATCTCTCATTAATTTTTAAATATACGTACCCCATTTTGTCCTTATGAATTCCAATTCACATTCCCATTGTCCAAAAGCCTAAAGACTAAATACCAAATGGTTGATTTGTACAAAACCCACTTTTGTGACTTTGTATTTAAAGGTTTGCAACATTTTAAAAATTAGACCAATTGTGTTAAATTTTAAAGTAATTATAAAGTGATTTTGATGCTTCCTTTTTGAGCTGGGGAGAGGTAGGGGAAGTTTAGCGATGCCTTATACCTATACAATGTAAGTTAACAAATACCAACAATGAAATACCCCTCAATCTTCACTGGAGCCACACTCGTTATTGGCTAAAAGACGATAGTTGCTCGTATTGCTGGGGTTACAACAGTCATTTGCTCAAACTACTTTCACAACTTCCAAAGTCCAATGCAAAATGCAGTAATAGCAGGTTTATAATCATGTAGTTTTTGCCTAAGAGGATCAATATTGGAAGAAGTGAGTAAATCAATAGGAACATCCAATCCATTACTGATTTATTGTGCTGCAATACACAAACCACTCAACACCAATCAAAATATATATATACTTCTTTGCCTTTCATTAGACATTAGTATAATACATACTCATATGGAAATACTACTAGTAAACAAGCTAAGAGAAACAGAACTCCCACATTCTTCTTGCTTCAGTACAACCAAATTTACTCATACTAACTCGAAAATTCATCGTTTTTCATCAAAATACATGACTCAGAGGAATCGACGAGGGTTCCTAACACTCAAGAGCTTCACATCATCAACAACAGGACCACATAGGGAAACAAAGTCGTCGCTCCTCGTATGGTAGTATGTGCTAAGGAACATGATCCGAGTGCGGTTAGCGGCGGCCTTGAAACGGAGAACAGCGCGCTTAAATCCACCTTTCCCCTTAGACTCATAAGGGACTTTAAGAGCGTCCCTTCCAGCAAAGGCCTCAACAATCATGGAGCCTTCACAAGAGTTGCTGGCATCTCCAACTTTGAAACTGAGTTCATACATTTTGCCAATAGTGGTTCTTGCAACTTGGGCAATCGCACTTTCTTTTCCAGCAACTAGCTCTATTGCTCTCTTGCCTTGTGGCACTGAGAAATGATCAGAATCTAAGTATTTGACTGCCTTTAGGGACTCAACCATCCATGCTGGTAAAGGGGAATGGTCATCTTCAATGTTTGGTGGTACAAGAACTCCCCAGCTTGTGTTTGGGAATATGTATGGACCCTCTTCAAAATCTCCATTTTTCAACAAGTTCTCTGCATACATATAGTTCATGATATAACATAGTCATTTTCTGGGATGACAGACTGAACGTGCAAGCATAAAAAGAGAGGAGCCCGGTGTACTGGGCTCTCATTACGCGCAGGGTCAGAGAAAGCCGGACCACAGGAATCTACTATTTGCAGTCTTACTCTGCATTTCTGCAAGAGGCTATTTCCACGGCTCGAACCCTCGGCAACTTTACCCGTTGCTAGTGAAAGTGCATGCATAAATTCATATAAATGAGAAGTTAGTAAACAAATTATAACTAACCATTATATAAAATACTGAACACAACAAAGTTTGGCACTTGGACAGAAGCAATTAATTATTACCTAAAATGGAGTTGAATATGCATGTTGGAAGTGATGAATTAGGTATGAGAATATATACATATAAAAGTTTTCAACTAGGATTTGGATGTTGAAAATCACAGACAGTTTTATTGCGATTTAAATACCTATAATTTTTTTCTTGGAAAGAGTTAAGAGGAAAGCATCTAGTTGTGTACCCCCAGAGGTACCTAAATAGTTCCAATGACTAAAATTTGGTCCCTTCAAGTAAAATGCATGTCAAAATATAATTTCAATTTTCAAAAATTATTTTTCATCTCATCTTTAAAAATTTATATTTCAAATTTCAACTAAATCTTTGTCCAACCGCTAACTTAAAATCGCTTAACCTAAACTTTCCTACATAAAAATTAAGAAAAATCTCACCGATCCAAACAACTAATGCTATATAAAATAACAGAAAGTAATTACAACAACAATATCAAAGATACTGAACAAGTGGTAAAAACTGATAAACTAACCACTAATTAATTAAGCAAATTAGAAGTTATCGCAAATTTTCTGCAGATTTAACACGAAATTCTATCAGAACGAGATATATTGGCTTAGTGCTAAAATGAACAAAAATCTAAGGAGAAACATCCACATATTAACACTCCAAAGTGACAGAGACACCAACCCTACATCCAGAAAAGCAGCAGATTGGATAGTAGATGAGAAAGAGTGGTCCAACAGACAACATCACTATCAGGAAAGATCACCTTTTTATTTGGGCATGTGACTTCTCTTTTAGTAACCAAAACTAGATATTAGTATATAGAAATCATCAATGTAATACTCACCAAAAGGGAATCATATACTAAATCATTTAAACTTTTCAATTCGAGGTTCATTTATTTTTATTGCCGGTGTAAACTATATTTTTATATATAACCTAGCGTGTGATTCGTTACCATTTTCGTAGAATACACAAGTCAACAGAAATTTTACTTGGTAAAAGAAATTTCACGTTAGTTCTATTTGTATGTCATTCTTTTATTTTTAATTTATTTCGAAAATAGTAACACAATTTTATACTTAGAAAACTTCTTAACTTAAACTTCTATTTTACCCTATATGCTCTTATGGTCAGATTTGTTATGACATGTTTAATTTCAAAAGTTCTAAGGACATATTTAATATGTGAGTTGTGACAAAATTAAAAGCTTTTTTTTTTTTTCATTTTAACTTCGAATGCAATAGAAACCGTTATGTAAATTGAAACGAAAGAAAGTACGGAGAAAAGAAATGAAACGAAAAACTTACTATTAGTGGCCCTAGGAGGATATAAAGTGCGAATGGCGACTGAATCGATGAGAGGACCACAAGCAGGATCTTCCTCAACACCAGGATTGTGCAGTAAAAACTCAACTTGGCTAAATTCAGCTTGAAATGCCCAAGCATAGGAGTCCCAACCACTGCTACTATACAAAGTTTGGATAGGCAACACTCCAAAATCAGGTGTAACGGATACATTGATACGTTCCTCTTGAGCACAAGTTCTAGCAGCACTGAATGTTAAGGAGTAATACATTCCCTTTGTAACTTTCAATACTTGCTTTATGGATGCTTCGTTTCCTAGACGAACCGCGGCGTAGCCCTCCGGCACGACCAGCAGCATGTCGCCTTGCTTTTGGCCCGCCTTTATGTACTCGACGAAGCCGGAGATCGACCATTCCGGTATGGCATTGTGCTTTAGAACCACCGTGCCGTTGAGGTCTGCTTTCGCCAGCGGCATTTCAAAGTTTCCATTCTTTAACAATCCTGTATTTAAAAAACACGTTAAGCTGTTACACCGACTGTGTAATACTATGTAGTAGTCAGATTATTTATAACGTACTTATAGTTTATACAGAGATGTAGATGCTACTGCTACAACTAGTGGTTATTGTTAACTCTAGCTAATTACGACGCTAAGGAGATCTTGGCTTGGGTCTATATTTTTGGAAAACAAGCTTACGGTAAGTAGATTTTGAAAGAACATAGTATAATTCATTATGTATTTGAGAAATATTATAAACTGAAGATTTTAGTTGTTGAGAACTTTTTAAAACCAGCCGGGCACACCTTATTATTACAATTTAAACACGATGCTCAAGCCATTTTCCTCTCAATTCATAAAATTCACATAAAAGGCATGCTTAGAACTAGAGAAAGGATTTACCCCGTAGTTAATAAAAATTATTTGGACTAAAGAATGAAACAAAAATAGTGTCAGAAAGCGCTGGACAGAAATGCCCCTGAAAAGGATGAGTTAGAATGTCGAAGAGAGTTATCCATATCCAAGATATATATCCACATTACCTGAATATCTTAAAGATTATTATAATTCAAAGAATAATGGACAAAGTAATAGGTATCTCTGCAAATCCCTAAGTAGGGACAACAGTAAATATCAATGTGATGACACTTGCCCCCTATTGCAGCACCTTTTCCGGCGAATAACCAATGTTAGAATGTCCCCAATTCCCATCCCCATGTTTTACGCTACCCCAAATCGACTTTTTCGAGGTCAAATGTAGGGGTAAGTTTCAAATTGTGTAAGCAAAGGATAGTGAAAAATGTAAAAGATAAGACCTAGGAAGTAGGAACGGCGGCCACTTTACTCCGTAGTGTAATTATAGGAGGGGGTTTAAGGGGTATAAAGAGATGACTCTAACTTACAACAATAATATATCAAGTCACATATATAATTACAAAATTAAATAAAACAATATGTTGTAAACTATACTGATCAAAACACATATTTCACTTGGTACGTTCGTAAGTTAAATCCTGAAATAACACGAAATTTTTTATACCATTATGTATATTACTTTACTCCTAAAACGTTCCAATATCAACAAAGCCAGCTAACGCCCCAACTTTAAGGTGGAAGAACCAGCTGTGAAACCTAACCCCTTACCCCAAAACCTCCACAAAAGAATCCTCCAGAATCGAATCGGCTGACACATTGGAATGAATTTGATGGGTGCTCTCACGTCAGTTTCTCACAAAATCCAAAGGACTAGTCACAAGAATTTGACCCAAACTTGGCAAAAGTTAGTAAGCATCATCATGTGCGCAGCTCGCGCTCTTGTACTAGTAGCTTTTAGTTGAGATGACATATACATGTATCCCCTCTTAGGTAAAAATTATTACTAGTATACCATTATTGTACATGTTATAAATATTCAATTTCATCTAATGTTTACTATCAAATTAAATAAGTTAATTCTAATACTTATAAATTAAAAAAAAAATATACTAACGGACAATCTAGTGAACAAAGTATTTGATATTCACGCATGGTCCGGTGAAAGGGCCGCATCCCTAGGCGTGTGATATAAACAGTTTATCCATATGTGATTATTAGTCCGTACTTTCACAATTCGAATTTGTGACCTATAAATCACATCAAAAATAATTTTATTATATTATTGTTCCAAAACTATCGTTCAGAAAATATATTACTTAATTATAGTTAAATAATAAACACGTACGTAAAAGAAATATCTCTTGTAAGTAGTATATGATTAGAAAAAGCTTTTATCTGCTGCAAAATTGCATCTTCCTAAATGACAAAAATCACCACTCCCCTTCTTCCATCAAAAGGGCAAGTTGAGCTCAAAAAAGCTAAGTGCTAACTCTCTCTGTATGACAAGACATTTATGACCGATGGGTAATGGATCGCTCTGATACTGAAGACTGACTCTTGGAACCAACCCATTAGTACTCAGCTTTCCTTTCTTTATATAAAAAATTAAATATACCGTCCTTTTAATTGTCTGTTTTTTTTTTCTTTTGTCTTCAAGTAATTATACTCACCTTTAATGTTCACTTTTTTTCTGGTACGACCATTAATGTTGACAACACTTGCTCAAAAATTAACAACAATTTCATTTTTTCCCCACTTAAAAGAAAATGAGTAGTAAAGTTCTCGACTTTCTCTATTTCTCCTTTTTACGACAAACACTTGGCTTGTGAGATTGTGGGGAGGGGATAGGATTTAGAAGTTCAAAATGTATAAAGACACCAAAATTCCCATCTAAAGTTTTGGGAACCTAATAATGACATTTCTTATACCAAAAAGGTAACCAAATTTCATTAAATAGCAAGCAACCACATATGTAAAGATTGAAGATGCAAAAACAACATAAAACCAGCTAACATTACATCAAATTCTAAAAATATCAAAGTTGCTAGAAGTGGACATTAAATCATTAGTGGAGATAAGGAAGCAACTGTTTTGGAACTTACCATCAGTTAAGGCTAAGGAAATGTTCAAAATGGCGCACAGTAGCACAAGCAGCAGCAATAACCCTTTCATTCTAGAGTTGTTCATTATTTTCCAACAGTAGTAAATATAAAGAAGAATGACAGTAAGAGGAAAAAGGCCAATTGGTTTGGTTTGAATTCCGGGTTGGAATACAGATAGTTGCCTTTTTATGCATGTCTACTTTCAAAAAGGGCCTTGGACTTTATAGAAATTGCATATCTGTCCTTAGTTACTACGTACTAATAATACTACTATTGTTATTTTGAGAATACTCCTCCCTTTTCAGTTTTTACGATTGTCTTTGATTGGACATGATTTTGAAATTTATGCAGTTTTTGTAACTATAAAAGTATGCTATTAAGAGTAAAATATATTATTTAAAATATTGTTACTATTTCTTGTACAAATTAATAAGGAAATAGAGGTAGTATAAGGTTAGGAGAAAGGGGTTTGCTTAATGACAAGTATATCCTTTTGGTTTAATATTGTTCTTTTAATTTCTCTAAAAAATAGAAACTCTTTTGGTGGGGAAGGCGAAGACAGAAGCTGAATGGAGTCACATGGTCTTCTCCCCCCAACCTGGTGCAAAGCATCTAAATCTATGACATTGACATTTTTGGTCTTTAACTTTCCTCCTACACTTTTCCTTTACTCCCAAATGTAACGCAGTTAACCCAATTACGATGTTATTCTAAATTCTAATACACTACTAGAAGTTAGGTGTCCTTTAGTTTAGAGACAAATTATGCACGTACAATTAAACTTCTCTGAAATAGCTGTGTTTGTTTGATATTTTCTGGATGCTATAGTAAAGTATTTTTATAAAGGACGTATATTCTAACGTAACATAAAAATTTTGTTCTGCGAAAAGTTTAACTTTTATAATGAATGATTATTATATAGAAATATTATTACAATAGAAAGGTCTAATTGTACTAGCAATATAAGAATTAATTATGCAGAGATTAATATATAAGAGTTAGCTATGCATAAATTAGTATGTAAGGTTAGTGTTGTTATTTTGTAATTTAATCCATATATTACTAACTCTCACATTCTTATTTTACATTATATCTCGCAAAACATAGTAAATAGATTTCGGTACAACTTATACATGTATAAATCTCTTCAAAAACTAAACATTGTAGCGCTGATATTTATGTAAAATTTAGTTATGCTAAAGCCCCAGCCGAACATCTCCTTTGAGTATCCAGGATTCGCTCATGCGAGAAAACGGTTTAAACACAAAATGTAAAATCAGAAGAAAAAATTGAGTAAATTGCTTCATTTTATGTAACACTATAATTATTTGGGTATCAAAAAGGTTGTTTTCAAGTATTTAAAAAAAAAAAAATACTTAAAGAACCTAGGCCTAAATTTATATCGAAAATAAAGTAATTTGACTATCGTGCTCCAATTCGGCACATAAAATAACGCAAGATATAGTGGATTCAAGATTCATTTTCACTCGAGCAACACAAATGAGTTGCATAAAAATTGAAATTTCTCAAGCACCAAGCAATAATTTGTTCAAATTTGGTTTCGAAAAGTGGAATATAATTGATTCGACAATGTATTAATTGAATAATCTAGCCCGTTTGTGATCGGACAGCGCTCGATTTCAACTAATTATTTTTTAAGTAAAACTCAATTTAGACATCCTTAATTATGTTAAACTAGGGTATTTATCGCGTTTCGAACGATTGTGAAAAATACCAGTAAATGTAGGAATGATTTTTTTATAAATTTAGTCGAGATAGAACAACTAAAATAAGAAAGTTAAATGTATTTCTTATAAAATCAAATTCTAAATATTTATAATAGAAATAAAGCTTAAATGAAGTACATTTTTATCATCAAATATTCTTTAAAATGAAAACAAAATTAAGAAAAAGTTTCTATTTTCTGTGTGTTTGGTTTTGGGGTTCTTTTGGGGGGGGGGGGG
>MCJB01047229.1:331090-355777 GCA_002018475.1 Nicotiana obtusifolia
GGGGGGGTTGTAAATATACACCAAAGGCCTTGCTAAGGGCTAACATTTCAATATGGGCCCACATTTGTCCCATTTTAGTTTATTAATTTTGTTTTCGCATTTAATTCATTAATTTATCATTCACGGATAGAGGGCAAATTCACTATTCGGTATAAAAACAGGGGCGGATTTACATACAAAATTGGGTGTTTGAACACCCATTAACCTCGACTCTGAGTATGTATAGTTATATAGAGAATTTAAGAAAAAAGATATAATAAATCAGCAAGCACCTAAGTAACAGAGAGCTAGATGGGTGCTTTGATTTATGATGGGTGTTGGAGCGCTATAAAAGCCAAAGGGTGAGGGATCAAATCTCACTCCTTGCAAGTTTTTTTCGCTCAATTTTTTTTTATATTATCAAGTATTTTCTTTTGCCCCAATCATGAGGTCCTCTTTTTGTTCTTTTCAATTTCACTAGCCCTTTTTTGAGCCAATATTACTTTTATTCTTTTGCTTCTGACTTTGTTTTATGAGGTCCTCTTTTTATTCTTTTCAGTTTTCACTAGTGACTTTTTTGAGCCAATACTACTTTTATTCTTTTGCTTTTGACTTTGTTTATCTTTTTTTTTTTTTACTTTTCTTTTCTTACTTTATCTAATTAATTATAGAAAAGAAAGAAAAAGAAAATTTGCTTTAGAAAAATAAAGACTCCTTCCAGGACCGCAAAATTCATAGATCTTTTTCTTGCTAATTGTGTTATCCATTACAGTTTCATGGCGTCTATAATATTAATATCATAGTTTTCTAATTAAATTTTTTTCCATTGTATTTAAATAGTTGCATACTTATATGATGGGATTGATAGTAACTTTACGTCAAGAAAAATTAAGCACCCACGAAACTAAGATCCTGAATCTGCCACTGTACAAAAATATTATAAGAGTAATGATTAGATTAGGGATAAAAATATCATGTTTTAATATTTTACCTGAAAATTTTATGTTTAGACTAGATTAGGAAATATTTTACATTGAAAATTTGTAAGTTTTAATAGGCTTACATGTTCACTTCCTGCAACATCCAAATCCTCTACAAGTATCTAGTCAGGTAAGTTAATTTCCTTTTCTGTTACTTTCTGTGAGTATATATGAAATGTACACATAATGGTTATGCAATTAATTTGGTCTAGAAAGCACTTCCTACTGTTATTTAGTTCCTCTTCTTCTTTTCTTATTTTTTTCTGTTAACAATATATCAGTAAGAAATGATATATTAGGTGTGAGAGGAAATTTTATTTGAATATCCAGAAAACGTCAAAGATCTTTTTTTTATCGAAATATTTTAAAGATCCATAGCATCTACTTTTTGCATAAATTAATCCTTGAATAATATCATATACTGCCTAGGAATAGTGTCGATTTATTTAAGAATAAATTTTATTTTGAAATTTTAACAATCAAATATCTATATTTCCAGAGATATATGTATATTGGATGAATTTGTTATATTTATTGATTATCATGAAATTTTAGTTAATGAGCTGTAATGTGGTATGATGAAGAATAGGGAACATAATGATTTAATGGAATAGGAGATTCGAGTAAGTCTCTTCAAATTTTTAAAATGGCGAGCAATTGATCCACTCTTTTTTTTCACCTTGCATGGCCAACAAATTTAAAGGGAACAACGTATTCCAAATTTTCTTACTATTTTTTAAATTTGTACTATTTTGCATTATGTTTGTGCCATAAGGATTGGATGTGCTCTTTGATATTTATACCCCTATTCTTTTATTTCTTGAATCATTTTTTAACACTAATCTTAACATACTGAGATTTGATTATTTTCCATATATAGTTAGAAGCAAAAACCCCTTGAACTAACGTTTTTGAATGATTTCAAAACATTGAAGCATTTTAATTCTTGCCATTTATCATTCATCATTTTGAGCTTATCATTTTCTATTTTAATTTTCATATTAATCATCACATATAGTTTTTGATAATAATTATTTCATTTTAAAAAGTTTGTATATATAGACATGGGATACACGTGCAACGCACGCATCCTAAAAACTAATATATTTTAAATACATGTAACTAAGACATGACATCTTTTGATCTTATTAGTAGGGGTGTACATGAGTCGGGTTGGTTCGGATTTTCTAATTACCAAACCAAACCAATTTTATCGGGTTATTAAATCTAAATACCAAATTAAACCAATAAAGTCGGGTTTTTTAATCTCGGATTTTTCGGGTTTTCAGATTTTTTCGATTTTTTTTATATCGTCTTCATAGCACAAAACGTAAAACTTGTGCTCCAAATATTTCTTTAATCCTAGTAAGACAGAACTATATAGGTGTTTTTCAAGAAAATAACATAAATATGAGATGAATCATGGCATTGTACTAAAATATTCAACAATAAAGATAATAAAATCGCATAAAATAAATATTATTAATAAGCCATAATGAAAATAAACATAATTTAAAATTATGACAAATAAGTACTATTATTTACATGAATAACCACTAAAAAAATAAGTTATACACTTTATCTAAACCATGAAAAAACTAAAAAATAGACATCCAATACTATTTTCATTCATAGTTCAATTGAATTGAATGCCTTTTATTAGCATTAGTATTGATTTGATTTTGGTTTAGGATTTATTTGAGTTACTAACACTTATGGACTATAAAACTTGTTGGAGCATCCAAAAAATATAAGCTCAAGCTTGAAATAATACGTTAAAAGATAAAACTATGAAAAAACTTAAGAAATATTTATAAACTACACTACCATAAATATTTTTATGTATTAAAAATATTTAAAACTTCTATACATATAATGTTGGGTTGGTTTGGTTTGGGTCTGGCTTTTTTTAGTTAAAACCAAATCAAATATGGTCGAGGAATTTTTTTCCAACACCAAATCAAATCAAACCAAATTATAGTTAATTTTTTTTTTCTCGATTTGACTCAACTTATCGGATTGGTGCATTTTGTTGGTTTCATTTGTACACCCCTACTTATTAGATGGTAAAACTTTTTCGAAAATGAAAAAGTAATGAAATAAAAAATAGTGGGAAAAAAAGAAATAAAATTTTCCTTTCATTGTTCTTCTTTTTCTTTATCTTTTTATTTCTTAATCTCCTTCTCAAATCTTCATCATTTAAATAATCCTCTATACCAGCTTCCTCTCTATCCTCTGCTATTATTTATTGCCTTTTGCTTCTCCCTTTTTCCTACTGCTAGTCTGCTATTTATTTTCGTCTTTTTCTTCTTTTTTCCTCTCTCTTCCTTACGGTTACTCCAAAAATATAAAAGGCTTTAATCCTTCTTTTATGCTTACAGATCTCTAGATTCTTCTAATTCTTCAGAAAATATACAATAAATTTCTACTTCTATTTCAACATTTATGTTGCTCGTCTTACAAATAATGAGAAGTAATTCTCTAAAAGAGAGAGAAATTCATGTTCCAAAGAAACAAATAGTCTTAAAACAGAGAGAAAAAACTTTTATTTTTCGCATTAATTTTTTCTTTTTCGGCAAGAACGTTTCAGATAATTTTTCCCAGTTTACACTATTAGTTCAAAAGAAAACGAACAATAATCTTATTGGGAGCTTTCCGAGGAGCAACAAATTCACGTTGCTTTCCCCTGAGCAATTCCATTTGACAACTAAAGAATTATTATTTTCTTCCCAATTTTTGTTTCTACTTGGTATGTCAGGTAATTTATTGAGAAATTATAAGAGTTGTACGGCCTTTGTAGGCATGACAGATCAAAGAGTCAAACAAAGAAAGTGAATCACAATACTCAAGTAAAGAGATACAACCAATTCTTACAACGGAAGGAAATACAAGTTATTGACTCTTATACGAGACATTGCCTTAGGTATTACAATTACAACATATAAACCATGCATCTTAGTTCTATCTCCACCACATCCAAGTGCCGACTAAACAAAATCAATGAGAACATGTTTCTTCTTTTAATTTATTTCAGTACGTATAAGTATTAGAATATACTATTAATCATGCGATTTGATTATAGTATTATATTTTTTTTTTTTTGGAACAATTGTTTATTTATTTATTCAATTCAATGAAGTCTTAATTTAAATAGATCACTTGTTCATATGTATGCCCTTCACTTATATAGTAGACGATTTAGTGTATGGAGCTTTAGCTCATGCGCGAAAGATTAAATTGTCGGTTCTTATAAGTTATAAAGTTAATGTTCACAATCAAAGATGAAACTGGGCAAAGTATCTTAATGATTGTAGCATAAGATTAAAATATAAACTATCTTGATTATGGGAACGGTTCAGTTCCAACTTCTTATGCTAGTACATTTTTGTGTATTGGACGGACCAAGTAGAGATAAATATTTTTGTGCTGAATATATAAAACTAGCTCTCTAGCTTATTGAATGTTCTTATACTCTTAATCTTGATATGATTGTTATGATCAATGTGCTTCGTTCATTATTTTGATTTATTAAAAGGTACGACTCAACTGCAAGTTAATGTATTCCTGGTAAGTTGGATAACGGCAAAGTGCATTTGTGAAATAACAATTAGTTGATAGAATCCGTGTCTTGACCTTGAGATTGATGATACCCCTTTATGGATGCTTATAAGTTTTCATGTGAAAACCCTGCAGGTAGATTTTGTATCCGTCACATAAAATAAGTTAAGCGGAAGTATAAAGGATTAAATTAGTCGATGAATTAAATTGTCAGTAATTTAATTTATTTGATTGGTGTTTATAATCTTAACATGGAGAGTTAAATAAGTTTTTAATGAATGATTTCGAAATTAAACAGAGGGGTGCAATTACAGTTTTCTAGTGGAATAAATTGTAATTTATTGTGGTAGGATTAATTCATTCATATTTCGAATTAATACCACAATAGGAAGCCTCGTTATTAAATCTGTGGTCCCTGCTGTGCCTGAATATTCTAGAACAAGGAAATTAAAAGGAAAAATAATATCCTTGGTGGGTTAGGAAAATGCTACGCGTTTTTTGCTAGGATTTACCCTAAAAACGTGTGTGTATATAAAGAAAGCTATTCAACCCTAAGGATTATTCATTCTTTAGCCGAATACTTGCCACTCAAGTATTACGTTCATAGAACTTTAGGATACACAGCAGAAGATCGTAGACCTGGAGAGCACGGACGCTATTGAAAACTTGTGCAACAGCTTCAAAAGGTTAGTGTTAAATCTCGTATTTGATTATGTTTGTCTAGTTTACATGTGAGAATATAATCTTAAGTGCTTGCTTCGACTGCGTTTATATGCCTATTTTCTATCAATAAGGTCACGTTTGAAATAAATGAAGAAGAATAATAAGATAGATACACTAATTTATATAATTAAATGGAGGAAGAAATAGAAGGAAAACAATTAGTGAGTATTTCAAATATATAGTTAGATGCATTAATGTTCTGATAATCAAATGGATGAAGAAACTTTTGAAATAGAAGATTAATGAAAAGAAAGTCCTCATGTCCCTCCCCCGGGGATTCATATATCAATGCTTTCCGCCTTCTCTTCTCCAGAATCACATTCTCCTTCTGCAAAGTTGAACGTATGGAAGCAGGAAGAGATGAGTTTAAAAAACCTAAATCAGAGATATTAGATTTCCTGATCTATAGAAGATGCCACATCATCTCTCCATGGCCCTCTTTTATATAGATATATAGACTTGATTATATCGACTACAAGCATGTTCCTAAGTAGTTTGTTCGTTTTCCATCTTTCTTTTTTTTTTTTTTGCAAACTTGGGCGTTTATAGTTTGGTTTGGATTTCTTATCTATACAAACGAAATCAAACTAAATATAAAAGCAATTCTGCATATTTCCATCTGTAGTGCTTTTAGCATCGGTTTGTTTTTCAACTTTTTGATTTCTTATTGTTTGATCGTACATGCGTCTGCGGACATATGCATCCAAGCATGCATGAATATGTGAATGCAGGACAAAGTGATATATGCATTCGATTTTAAAAAGAAAAACGTAAACATTGTTCATCCAGTCCGTCCAAGGACAATATTGCCATATGAAAATCCCAGAATACATTTTAATCATTTGATCAATCCCAAGAAGTCAAGAACCACAATGTTTCAATCAAAAGAATGAAATACATAATTAATAAAATTATTAATATGGAGAAGAAAACTCGAAAGTCTTCAAATGGGACTTTTTCTTTTTGTATATATACGAAATTTTAAACTTATTTACCTGGTTTATCTAAGTATTCCTATTTACAGCAAGTTACTAAATTGTCTTACAAAATATATACAAATTCGGTTAAAATCTACAATTTATCTACAACTTGAATACAAATTTTTTGAACAGAAATCCGATCAAAAATATAATTTATCTATAACTTATATATGTCGAGGCAGTTAGTTAGCAGCAGTTACATAGCTAGAAGCCACAACTGTTAATGAGTTGGCTTTACTGTAGGAATAAGTTAAAAAAAATGAATTAGTTAGTTAGTTAGTTAGTCTTGCGTATAAATAGTGAATTGTACTTTCATTTCAGCTTTGTAGCTAATTATTGAAACTAGAGAGAATGTATTCCTCTTCCTCTGCTTTCTCATTTCTTTTCCTCTTCTGCTCACCTCCATTAACATGGTATCAGAACTCAGGTGACGTTACTTGGTTCATCAATTAGGAGAAGCTAGCTGCGAAGAGAAGTAAGTGGAGAATTCTCACAAATTGAGCTCGTATTCAAATCTGTGACCTAAGGCGATTGTTCCTTTTGATTGGACCTCGATTCACTGTAAAACTTTAATCTCAATTGTCGATTTTGAAAGATCTGTTATTTGATTACTGCAATGACTATCGAAGAAAGTACATCCCCTTCCCCAGCCATTCCAACACTACACGATCAAAATTTAGACCTAGTTCATCACAATCACCCTTTCTTCTCCATCTGTCTGATACACAAGGTGCAGGTTCTTATTTCAATTCAATTTCGAGGTTCTTAAAATTATTCATTGTGGAGTAGATCTATGAAAATTGTATTGCATGGCAAAAAAAAAACTAGATTTTGTGTTAGGAACATGTAGAAAACACATGTTTGATCCTAGCTTACATGAGTTATGGGATAGGTGCAATGCTATTATGTTTGCTTGGATAATGAACATCGTGGACAGCCATTTACTTAGTTCTGCGATATATGCTTCTGATGCTCACAAGGTCTAGGAAGACCTTCGTGAGAGTTTTTTTTTTTATTCCCTCCCTCCAAGAGATGTCCACCTTGCTCTTGGGGTGACTCGAACTCACAACCTATTAGTTGGAAGTGGAAGTGAGACGTTTGATAAGGTAAATGCATCTAGATCATTCTACCTACACAAAGAAATTGCGAAGCTAACTACAAGATCTGTTATCTGTGTCTGGATATTTCTCAAAACTCAGAGAATTATAGGACGAATATGAGAGTTTAGTTCCCCTCCTTCGTGTGGCTGTCCAGAATCTAAACAAAATGCAAAACATTATCAGCTTCAAAAGTTGTATCAATTTCTTACTGGGCTAAATGACTCTTTTGATAATGCTAAAGATCAAATTCTTATGACTAGACTAGACTAGTACCTAATATAAATCAGGCATATGCAATGATCATTAATGTGGAAAGTCAGAGAAGAAACAATGCTTCTGTTGGTGTTGATGATCCTACAGCTCTGCTGAGTAACAAAGCCCCTATTGGTAGTTACAATCGTGGTTATAAGCCCAAAAAATAACTTTGGAAAGTCATCTCTTCAATGTGACTTCCGTCACCATAAAGACAACTGTTATAAGCTCCATGGCTATCCCACTGATTTTAGAGGCAAGAAATTAGGGGGAGGTACTCCTGATTCTAAAGGTGCATATGCACACAATGTTAAGCATAGCAGATGATTCACCTAATCAACAAGGAAGCACTGCTAATGTGGTTCCATCACATGCTTCAGCAATTGGTGGTTCTTCAGCAACAACAAGTGCCCCTTCAGCATCTTTCTTCACTCAGCATCAATACAATCAGATCCTGCAGATGCTGAACAAAGGAAAACAGGTTGAAACTATGGCTAATTTTGAACAATGAATACTACAGGTACAATAACAACTCTCATGTCTCATCTAGTGAGCAATAATTGGATTACAGATACAGGTGCTACTAATCATATGGCTCACAACTTGAATCTACTGAGCAATATTAAGAAACTATCAAACATTAACAAAAACTCAGTTCAATTTCCTAATGGTGAAAAGGTTACTATTAGTCACATTGGCGATCTCTCATTGTTTATAAATCAGTACATCATGTACTTTGTATTCCTGACTTCAAGTTCAATCTGATGTCTGTGTCAAAGATCACAAAAGAGCTAAAATGTCTGGTAGCTTTCTTTCCTGATTTCTGCATATTTCAGGAGCTCTTCACTGGGAAAGTGATGAGAATTGGTAAAGGAGTATGGTCTCTACATTCTGAAGCACAAGGAACAAGATGATCCCAAGCAGCTGTTAGATCTTAGGCCAATTCATTCCATTCCTCTTGTAAATACTATTGTTAGTGAGTCCAAAGCAGTAATGCTAGAGCAGCAAATAAGAATTCTACTGAGAAGCTGGATGATATTGTCATGTGTCACAAGAGGTTAGGTTATGCACCTTCAAGAGTTCTGAAGAAGATAGGAAGTTTGCCTAATGCTTAATTGAAGGAGCATTTCTGTATAGTGTGTCATGTTGCTAAGCAAATCAGAATTCCTTTTTCTTCCAGTAATCCCTATTCTATTAATGCATTTGATCTTATACATGCTGATGTTTGGGGGCCATACAGAGTGCCCACTCATAATGGTAAGAGGTATTTCATGACCTTGGTGGATGACTACTCAAGGTTTATTTGGATTTTTTTGATGAATGATAAGGCAGTTGTGATCTTGAGAAATTTTTTGTTATTAGTCAAAAATCGATTCCATAGTAGTCAAGCGTCTAAGGTCAGAAAATGGCACTGCATTCTTTAACAAACAAGTTATAGGGCTATTACAAGAAAATGGCATAGTTCATCAAAGCTCTTATGTATACACTCCTCAACGAAATGGCAGAGTTGAAAGAAGACATAAGTACATTCTTGATATGGCTAGGGCCTTAAGGTTTCAGGTTTGTGTCCCACTCGAATTTTGGGGAGAATATGTCACTACTATTGTTCATATTCTAAATAGTCTGCCTATTATTGTATTGAAGGGTGCATCTCCCTTTGAAAAGTTGTTTTACAAGTCTCCATCTCTACAACATCAAAGAGTTTTTGGTAGTCTGTGTTATGCTACTAACCTGAAAAAAACAGACAAGTTCTGTCCTAGAGCTGTTCCTACTGTTCATCTAGGCTACTCATCAGTTTAGAAGGGTTCTGTTCTTTATGATCTCAGTTCTCAACTCTTCTTTGTTAGTAGAGACACTGTTTTCAGAGAAGATATTTTTCCATTCAAACACCTACACACAATTACCTCTCCTTTGTTTTCAATTCTAGAATTCAGAGATGCTGAGTGTCTTGCTCTGCATGATCTGGACTCTCTCAGTCCATCTGCTACTCCTCCTGCACACTAATAATGACTCAGTTAACAAAGAGCTAGAAGATAGAAGCAGCTACCAAACACTAATTGGCAGACTATAATACCTGACTATGACTAGGCCTGATATTGCCTTTGTAGTCCAAGTACTTATTCGTGTACATGCATTCTCCTAAGCAGTCTCATATGTGTAGCCATAAGAGTAGTTAGATACATTAAAGGCACATCAGGTCTTGGGTTGTTTATGCCAACAGGTGGAAGCACAGAATTGATAGCATTTTGTGACTCAGATTGGGGAGAATGTATAGAAATCAAGAAGTCAGTAACTGGCTATATGGTGAAGTTTGGACAAGCCTTGGTGTCCTGGAAATCAAAGAAACAAAGTATTGTTTCCAGGAGTTCTGCTGAAGCAGAATTCAGGAGCATGGCATTAATTGTGTCTGAGATCACTTGGTTAATTGGGCGGTTTAAAGAGCTTGGAGTGGAGGCTAACTCGTATGTGCAGCTATTTTGTTACAACAAAGCTGTAATTCAGATTGTAGCTCACCCCATTTTTCATGAGCGGACAAAACACTTTGACATTGATTGTCATTTCGTAAGAGAAAAAATTCAAGAACGGTAAATACAAACTCAACATATTAGAACTATGGATCAGCCAGCAGAATTGCTTACAAAAGGCTTGTGCAGACCACAACATGATTATCTGGTAGGCAAGCTGGGAATGAAGAACATATTTCATCCCTCAGCTTGAGGGGGAGTGTTGAGGCAGTTAGTTAGCAGCAGTTACACAGCTAGAAGCCAGCTGTTAATGAGTTGGCATTAGTGTAGGATTAAGTTAAAAAAAAACGAGTTAGTTAGTTAGTTAGTTAGTTAGTCTTGTGTATAAATAGTGAACTATATTTTCATTTCAGTTTTGTAGCTCATTATTGAAACTAGAGAGAATGTATTCCTCTTCCTCTGCTTTCTCATTTCAGCTCCTCTTCTGCTAACCTCCATAGCTGACCTTCATTAACAATATACAAATTGTATGCAATAATATTAATTGTATATATTTTGTATGCCGTTTCTACACCCGATATACAAAATATATATAATTTATTTATATCTTCTTCCTCGAGTTTCAATCTGAACTTCCAACCAAAATCAACTCGAATCTTCACCAAATTTAATCAAATTTGAGATATAAACTCTAAAGAATATCCTCAATCATTTGCAATAACATCCAATCCAAACAAAGAACGATTTCACCAGATTCAATTGATACTCATATGTTATACTAAAAAAATACAAGAGATTGTCATCCGTTTAACTTGGACTTGTTGTTCAGTTGTTTTTCCTTTGTATCTCCTACTATTGTTGGTTTCTATGAGACAACAAACCATGAAATCAACATAATTTTCACATACACTATAAGCCTTAATTTCTCGTGGATAGCTTACCCATAGCAGCATAAATCTGATGCATTTGTTGAAGGCAGAATCTGGCAAGCAAAGCTCGCTTACCTTCCCGATGTTTCTCACTTCGCAAAGGGAAGAAGAAGAGGGAAGAAATTAAGTAAAATTGGAGTCCAATATATTATTTTATACATAAATGATAAATTATATATGCTAATGTAATTAAGTAATAACCTCTCTAGGAGGGCTAAAAAAATTTATAATGCAGTATAGATAGGTAAATATTCCTAAAATGTAACATCAACTTTCAGGTGGATAACGTTTTATGTATATACTAGTATCTACGAACGTGCAAGCACATTAATAATGGCATGTGATGATTTAAACATTATTTATATGAAGGAACAATAAAATTTAATTAATAAGAGAAATTTTATGTAAAATAATACAACAATCATCTAAATGCCGAAAAATATTATTACAATAGCATAATACATGAATTTAAAATAAAAGGACATCATCAAAACTTACACAAATCAATTTTGTCATGTTAGTTAGATAAATATTTATTATAGTTTAAAAGTATTTAATATGATGGTATCTTAAAGAACACTTCTTTGTGGACAATATTTTTTTGTGTATGTTCCCTCCTAATGCTTTGGTTGCTCTGCCTTAACCAGAACTCTTGTTTTCGATCTTGATATCCCTCTTGAAAGTGAAACATACAGTTGTTCGTGCAAGAAAATATATTGCGGTAAATATAGGCCAATATTTAGGATGTTTGTCCTTATGCTTTATTTATTATATTTTCAAAACATAAACATGCTAAAAATTATTTTCACACAAATTTAAAAGGATATTCCTTAGTTTCGAAAGACGAAAGTTGAATTCGGGGATAAGAATATACTTAGAAGCACATTGACCAGTATCATAATTTTTGCATGTGTGACGTAATTGCCAAAACTTCTATATACCATAAGTGTGCTATTACATAAGCTATTTGGCGTATTTATGTTTTTCAGTAGCATAACAGGCATATTTTTCTTCAAAATCAACCTATATACAATGGAAGATCAACTTAGTCTATTATATATACGGTGAAACTAACATACGTAAGAAATAATAAATTTGACAACAAACATGTAGGTTAGAATGCTGCTTGGTATTAAAGTATTTAAGTATTCTTCTTGGCAGTAATTATTGGCATCATTTTCTGCTAAGCGAAAAACAGAAAAACATTTTATTTTTACTATAAAATCTTGCAATCAACCTTTTATTTAGTTGATCAACATATTCATTTCTGCTAGCTAAGATATCTTTTTAATTCTATCATGCGATTTGCACAAATTGCGTTTTAATCTAATGATAGAAATAATTCTCTTATTAAATGCACTACTATTACCATTGGGATTGATAATCAAGTGTTTAGGAAGAACCAACTCATCTTTTATTGGATGCTCTTATTCGTTTCCAACCACGAAGCAAGAAGACACTCAATTCTGGATCTGTTCTTACTTTATATTTCTTGTCAGTTGAATCTTTTTCATTTGAGGCCAAAAGTATAACTTTGGCAATTTCGCTTTTACAGTCTCTGCTTTTGTCGATTTTGGAACTATTGGTAGTACTTGGCATAAATTACCTCTCAAACCATTAACTTTTCGCCAAACGGTTCATTAATATCCAATATATCTCAAGAACTCTGTTTGACACTTAGCCATAAGTGCTTCATCCCATATTATCATTTACTTTCCTTATAAATTAGCATTTTTGCTCTGCTTTGATATATTTGTGATGGTTATTTAAGTTGTTTGAAGAGGTATATCAAATCTAAAGTGGGTGGCCTTATAATAAAATCGTTGTTGGTACACCACTTGCTATTATTGCTAATAGTGTCATGCCTCTTGATATGATATTTGCAAGTAATGCGTGACATAGAAATATTATTTCGATTCCGCCAGAGGCATCTACAAAGAATAATCCCACTATAGCAGAGTCGACTCTTTATAATATAGTCTTGAAAGCTTGTTCTTGTTTAGAATTTAGGTTTGATTATGCTTACTCATATACTTGTATAGCATTTGATTCTTAATAATATATTAATTATTTTACTTTGTGTTCTAACTCTCTTTTTATGGAATAAATTTATGTACCCTACGATTTTTTTAACTTGAATAAGAATTTTACTCATATGATACATTTAAAAAATAATTGAATTGGATTCTCTTGCTAAATAATTAATTAAAAGATTTAATTATTTAATTTTAACATAAAAATAATTTATTCTATTTTAATTCAGATATTAATATTAGTTCATCTCTTGTTTTGAATATTTAATCTTAATTATTATTTTATCCACCATAAATTTTATTTTCAAAGAGTAAAAGATTGATATGACATTTAACTTTTAGATCTTTATATATGTAGAATCATTAGTGGGATTAACTCTTACCTACCATTTTTTTCTCTTTCTCACATATTTATATTCTTAAATATTTTCTTAGTTGTTGTTTAATAATTGAGTATTTTTTAATATTACACGGAAAATTAATTAAAAAAATATTATTTAAGTAGGAACATAATTCAAATATAATATAAAGATATATTATCGTGGAGGTATTTGCTTTCTTAATTTTAACTCTTTATGCAATCCATTTAATATATTTTTATTTTTTTTGGTATTGGACATTATGGAGTGGTAATGTATTGTCAATATGAAGGAATCTGATGAAATTGATTTTATTAAATCTTCCTACATATTTTTACTAATAATTTAATAAATTTTTTTATTAATTTTAAAATTTTAAATATTAAAAATTAACATAGAAGGTATTGTAGTCCAAAAAGTAAGTTATTGCAGTTATACCATTTCCCTATGAGTTCTTCCGTTTAATATTTTAGGGCTACTCCCTCCGTCACTTTTATTTGTTTACTATATCAAAATATATTTTTATTCTTACTTGTTCATTTTAGCAAATTAAGAGAAAGACAATCTTTTTTTTTCTTTCTATTTTACCCTTATCATTAACTACTCATTCCTCAATACTTTTTGAAATGTTATCATTCTTATTGGTAAACCTGTAAAATACATACTTTTTGTAAAGAGAGTGCAAAGTCAAAAAGAATAACTAAAATGGAGTATATAATTTAGCAAATAAAAACCTCTTATATTCTTTTCCTTTTGACAAGTGAAAAACTATTATTTATTGTTTTCATTTATATTCATTTGAAAGAAACTTATACGTAACAACTAATAGAAGGGAGAACAAATCAAAAAAAATAATAGAAAGGAGAATCTTGCACATCTGAAATGTAATTGGAGATAACTATGAGAAAGAGACAAGTAAAGGAAGGTACATGTAATTCTTCTTAGAATTTAAAACCTAGTGCCAATAAGACAGACATTTCATGGAGTTCTAAAGTGGGAAAGTGATCTTTAGATCTTACCATATTTAACTCAAAGTTTCTTCGAACAAATACAACCAAAAAGTACGTTATGAACCATGAGTGATTAGGCATCACCTTAACAAATTCAAATACCTTCACCAATAAACACACTTGTCTTTGCATTATCTACGCAACGTAAATATGAAAATTTTTAGAAATATGATCGCCTTTGGGGAGAATTAAACTAATATATTATATTATAAAGGGGGTTTAAATAGAAAAATGAGAAAAATAATCAAAGAAGTCTCCTAAAATTATGTTCACACACTCACCCGTTGGAATGTTCGTCGGCGGGTGCAGTATGGTATTTAGACATTTCGATTCAGTATTTTTAGTATTCGATTCTTAAAATGCTATACCAAGACCATACCTAATTAAATTCGATGAGGTTCGACTTTTCTCCTTTCGGCTTCGATTTATTCGGTCTGATAATTTCGATTTGTTCAGCCCGAATGTTAACTAATGCATAAAGCCATAGATTGTAATACTTAAGTAAGGTACTTTGAAATACGAAAATAAGAATACTATAATGTAGTGGGGAAAAAAAAGATGAGAATCAAAATGCTAAACCTAGACGAAGGAAAGGTTGAAAAGTAAGTAAGCAACCAAAGAGGAAAGACAAGTTTAGAACAACGGAACGTAAAATTTAAAACTTTAACATTTATGTTATAATCAATAATATATGTAATATGTAATTAGTATGAATTTCGGTACAGTATAAGTATTTCGGTATTTTATTTCTAGATGCCGAATACCATACTTAATACTAATTCTTTTTAAAAACTTAAATCAAAAACCAAAATATCGAATACCAAATACCAAAATTTTCGATTTCAGTATAATAATTTGGTATTCATCAAATTATGCACAACTCTACTCAAGCGTCACCATCAAAGCTTATAGTCTAGTGATAGTAGGGTTAGTTCTCCTTGTTCCCTCCTCCGTTTCCCTTCCTTACCCAGTAAAATAGTATCATTTTATTTTAAATAATGTTCATACAATTTTATAGAATACGACCTTTTCTTGAATCATATATATAAACGCGAAATATTATATGCTCCAGGCTGTGCTTTGATGTCCATACCCTCCTATAGATTACAAACTTTTTATTTTCTATTGGAAGCAAGTCACAACTTACAAGGGAGGTTGTGTGGGTCCATAATCATGAAATATAGCCCCCACAAAAGGGTGACAAAATTAGATTGCTAGGAAAATGTAGCTGACCTAATCCATGAAACAAAGATCATGGCCTGTTTTTGGGCTTTCTTGAAGTTTCACCAGACATCAGGGCCTAGACTTTAAGATTGTGGGCCGGGTTTATACCTCAGCCTCGTCTACCTTTTTACTGCTTTCTTCTTGTTTTTTTCTCATTCATGTGGTGGATAAAGCTTATGCCGGAAATCTTGGACACTATTTTGTCTTGGCCCAAAACTTAGATCTACGCACCATAATGAAATGTAAATTTTTTTCCCATCTAGTTGAGTATTGATTAATTAGAATTCATGCCATATAATACTTTTTAGATAGAAAAGTTTTTTTTAGTCCGCGACTCGAACACGAGACATTTATCTAAGGATGAATGAATCATATCCATTTCATCTCAGTTCTTGGTGATTAATAAAAAGTATCATTTTGCCCCTACCTTCTTAGTTCTTTTTAGTTTTCCTTTTTATATCTTTTTAAATCTTTTCTGGAGTAATATTCTTTTCTTGAATTTGGATTTGTCTGAGACAAAAATAAGATATCTGTCCTGTAGCAAATAGTCATCCCTATATCATTGCAGCAATGTCGGCAGAAAATGAGATGCACCTGTGTCAAGTAATTGCCAGTGGCCAAAATGCAAAGAGAAAGAAGTAAGTTTGTTTAGGTTACGAAATTGCGTATGTTCTTACTAATTTTTTAAATAAAGAAATATAAGCAATTATCGATATCCAAATATGAATCTAACAAGAAATAGAAGTGAAACCTTGAAAGTGGCTTTTCTGCTTACAGATGAAAATTTCCAAATACTCCTGAAAATTGTAGCTTACATTGGACCATCTGAATCTATGCATCAATTATGCTAATTTATGGTCTTTCGAGTAGAGTAATTATTCTTGTTTCAAAATAACAAGTATAGTTCTTTCATATTTGCAGTAATGTGTTTGTAACAATGATGTGAGTTGATTCAATAGATGAACAGTTTTTAACGAAATAATCATTCAACTTAATTGAAGTAGCATGAAAGACATTAAACTATTTTTTATAACCAAAAAGTAACTTAACTTTGTTTAAATAACACATAAAGTCATTAACATGAAACCAAAGAGATATTATATATTATGCTTAGGCAAAGTTGAATGATTCTTTGGTTACACAAAAAATTATTTAATGACTTGCTGTGATCCTTAGTTGAGTAATTTTTCTTTCCTATTAAAGAAAATAATTTAGTGACTATCTTTGATATTTGAGCAAATTTAATGATTTTTACGATACAAAAAATAATTTAGTAACATTATTGCAATAAAAATCATCGAAACCACATGTCACTACTTTTCATAAATGACTTCACTAAGAGCAATTTGATTGAAAAGAAAGAAACTATGACACACCAAGTTCTTTTAAATGAAATAGAAATAACTAAACCACTCTAGTTGAATTTCAGATGGAATCACCTTTTTGAATTAAATCTAAGTTGCGAAGAATCACAAAAGCGTCTTTTGGTGGTATGTCTCTTTAATTTCTTCATTGACATTTGAGAAAGCTCAAAATAACACCAAAATCGTTTCAACTCATATATATATGTACTACTTTATTGTTGTTTTCGGGTTTTTTTTCTTCTTTTGAGTTGATTTTAAGTAAAAAACTTGCTCAATAAAACGTTATATGAAATGACTTTTTTTCTTCTTCTAACTTTTCCACATTGAATATCTCTTAAAAGATAAGTTCAATGCTATCATATTACGTAAAGCATTACAAACGATAGGTTTTAACTTAAGACCTTTTTTCTGTCGTTGACATTTTAAAATGAAAATATATACCAACCCGATATTCTACCAATAATAAGTTGAACTTCTACTTTTTAAAGTAACTCAAAGTAAAAACACGTTTTCTTAACATCAAATTTTACTGGATATTGTGTATATAATCAAGTGAATATGACCTAATCTGCCACTTTTTTAAGATATGACTATTTCTTGTTCGTTTCTCGGGCTTAAAACCTTTATTTTGTTTTCCACTCAATGCTTTTATTAAATTAATTTATTTTTAAAATTTAAACCTAAGGGTGATTAAAGACGGAAAAATCTTATTCATCCTATTGTAATTGGTGGCTTAAAAGTTCAGTAGCCGATATACTCCCCGTTCACTTCAGTTATTTATTTTAGACTTTTCTTGCCTCTTTAGAAATAATAAATGAAATATACATTTTATAATTTTATTCATAATAATGATAGTATTTCCAAAAGTCTTGAAAAATGATTTGGGGAATAAGAAGTTAATGACAAGGATAAAATAGGAAATAAAGATTGTTTTTTTCTTCATTTATAGCCTGTTAGGCCAAGCTTCTAAAATTAGCTTATTTTGAGAAGTGCTTTTCTTAAAAGTACTTTTTAAAAAAGTGCTTTTGGTGAGAAGCATTTTATGTTTGGCTAATTAATTTAAAAAGCGCTTTTGAGTAGTAATTAGTGTTTGGCCAAGCTTTTGAAAACTGTTTCTAAGTGTATTTTTCTCAAAAGTGCTTCTCAGAAAAGTTCTTTTGGAGAGAAACTATTTTTTTTTTCTTTTCAAAAACTGCTTTTGCTTCTCCTCAAAAGCATTTTTTTTTCATCTAAAAGCTTGGCTTAAATACCTCAATTTTTGGCCAAAAGTACTTTTGGTCACAAAAAAAAAAGTACTTTTGGCCCAAAAGAACTTTTGGTCAAAAAAAAGTATTTTTGGCTCAAAATGATCAAATAAGTTATGAATACAGTGAACAAGTAAAAATGAACGGAGGAGGTGTTTAAACATGAGCATGTTATCGAATTTTTCTATTTTTTTCTTTTGGTAGGGTAATTGGAATTGGTTTCTTATGTAGAAAATGACAAGTAGCCGACTCTGTTTACTTGGGCCACAAATTTCAAGACTCAAACTTTTGCGGCTTAAAGTCATCTCACGTGTACGCTATTCAATACCTTTGTCTCCTAATAATGCTCCTCTGACCCTTTTTTTTTTTTTTTTTTTTTTTTTTTGTAGATTAAGCCACAACTTCATTTATTTAGTCCTTACTCGCTGCTTCATAATTGAGAGGAAAAAACAAAAACCTTATTTCCTCAAAAATTCCACGGATAATGTGAATTGTGAGAAAAAGCCCCAATTAGAGATGACACAAATATTTTGTTTTACATGTTATAAGGCGGAAATGCGAAAATAAAGAAATCTTTGACCAATTCTCTCTCTCTCGTTTCTAAGAATTAAAGTTGTTAAAGATAAAAAGAGTGAAATGAAAATCGTCTTAAACTTGCGGCTATATCTGTGTCATTTTATGCAAGTAGCCTTTAACTCCCGTTTGGTTATATTATTTTGAAAGTTTTTTCTAAAATTTTATTTTTAAATATTTGTTTGTTTATAAATTTTAATTATTTTTTTGATAGATTTTAAAAATAAAATCTTCAAATTTCAAAAACATCTCTAGAATAGTTTTTGAAAATTTTCTACTAACAAAACGTTAAATTTTTTTCAAGTAAAATGCATGTTCAAACACAATTTAACTTTAAAAAATGATTTTTCATCTCATCTTTAAAAACTCATTTTTTTAAGTTCCAACGAAATCTATGTCCAAAAGCTAGCTAAGTATAATGTACAAGAGCTTTTCTAACTTATGCATTGCAATTGTGCTAAAAGATTTGACTTTAAAGTAGTTGTTGAAAATATTATTTGTAAGGAAAAAGTTATTCACAGTTTATGAATTTGAATTCTTAAAATTCATGAATATAAAATAATACATGCATTATGTTCTAAAGTATAAAAGCTGTGTTGCATGCAGCAAAAGAAAAGGAACGTTAAGCTAATATCTAAGGTGGATGAAGTTCTTTGACAATTATAGTGATTAAGAGACATGGAAACTATCTTAATCACTAATGAAATAAAAACAATTAAATGAAAATAAAAAAAAAAATTAAAATAAAATAAAGATATACTCGTAATTAAGTTCCGCGAAGTTTTGCATGCATGAGGGAAAGCAATTGAACGTGTGTGCACATGGGCGAATTTGGATTAATTAAAATGCTAAGATTTTGCAATCATAACTAACCATAAAAAGTAGTATAAATAAGCATTTATGTGGGCGATATAAAGTGCTAAATGTGTTAGGTCATGAAAGCAACCGTTAGGTGTCTCGAAGAGTACGTATCAGCACCTCAATGCCACGTATCTTTTCTGCTGTCTATTATCCATTTCGTTTAATATTTTATTGAGCACGAGCAGAGGCGGCTCAAGCACATGTTTAGCTAAAGTTAAAATTTATGTGAAGCTTAAACTTTTAAAAGACTGTTGAACACTTGAATTAATGAAATCTTGAAAAAATAGTGAGTAATGAATCTTGAATAGGAGAAAGAAGGTGAATAAGAATATCAAAGAAAAAGACAGAAAAATATAAGAATTTTTGAAATATGAAGAGATTCGGGAGGGGGGGGAGGAAATTAACTTGGACAAGTTAAAGAAGAAAAATAAAAAAATTATAAAAGAATAAAAAGTTAAATTGTCAAATCAACTTAAATTGAAATGTTGAGAAAATAATTCATTTACTCATCTTTTAGTAAGTCAAATGGCTACTTTATTTACATATCTAACATGTTTTATTTTCTTTATATGAAATTTTTTTTATATTAAAAGTAATAAATATTACTGTATTACCTTTAAATCGATTATTTATAAATAAAAAAATGGGCCTCAACTTTGGAGGCCTGAGACACAAGTCTTACTTGTAATAAGAGTGGAGCCGGCCATAAGTAATTATGAAGGTTCCATCAAACTATGTATGAATCAATTGAAGAGAAGTATGACCTTAGAATGAAGTGGTTGTATGGCAGAGCAAATGGGATACTCTAAATAATTAAAACTAGTAGTGTGACATACTACCAAACAAATAATGCTAGCTACTTTGAGAATTGAGATGTACAACGACTATCAATTCTTTATTTTTGTAATGCCTCGCCGAAACAGTGTTTGTTTAATTGAAGAGAGTGTTGGTTGGGAGAAAACCCCATTAAAATATGTACTACTTCCATATTCATGCAATGCTTACGAGCAAAGCCAAAGTATCCTCTAATTAGGGGTGTCAAATTTATTCATGAAATTCTTACCAAGGTTGAGGTGGGTATATATTCATTTTGAACAATTAGGGCAAATCTTTAGTCTTAGATTACATTTTGACAAAGGCAACTCCAAAAAACTAGTATTATATAGTCAAATTCCCAAAAAGCTTAATTTCTTATTTATTTTCTCCCCATAACTCCTCTCCACCGTTGTCTCTTTCATCTATCTAACACTCTTTACATCGTCACCGCCTTCATTTCGTATCTATTCCAAGCCAACTTTCTCAAAAATAAATAAATATCAATTTAAACTCGTACAACACGGATTAACAAAACAATTCAAGTCACATGCATTTACTGAGGTCATAACCCCCCCCCCCCTCACAATCAAAGTCACATGGTTTTGAGATTTAAAAGCAAAATCCCATACCTTAAGACGAGATATAAGGAGAAGTACCATAAATTGATCCTATTATTACCAACATCAGTATTCACATTAACTCATTATTTCTATACCAAATGAGTAGTTCACATTTCCTCTAGCAGACTAAACGTGAAACCTATTTCTTTTCTTCTTTTTTTTTTTTTAATTGAAAAATAGTTCTAATTTCCATCTTGTATATCAATGTATCTCTAACGTATATATTTATGTATATCCACAAGAAAATAAATTTTTGATATACATATTTTGTTATACAAAGAAAGAAAAATAAATTTCTGATATACATTTTGATAAACACAAAGAAGGAAAATAAAACTTGCGATATATATATACACACACACACACATTATTTGATGCATTATACACTGCGATATATAAACAATATAATTATTTTTATTGTGATATACCTTGATATAGAGACAACAATAAATTTTAAATAATTATATTTATAATTTTATATTTTAGGTATACAAAAAAAGTTTTTAATATATTATGATATACACAAAAAAAATAGTTGTGAATACAGTTGATATACACATTATTGTTATGATATACATTTATTGGTTACTTGTGCCAATATCTATAACTATGATTTTTTTCTGCCAATTATGTGAGCATGTTGTCACACCGTGCCAAAATCCCTATCAAAATATACAAGATAAATTTGATCTGTCTAATGGTCATAATAAAAAAAAAATGCTTTATTAGCTTAATTTTGTATTTAAACATATTATAAAAGAACAAACAAATAACAATTATGAGTGGGTGGCTTGGATTAAGAGCCGATGTTTAGCTCAAATTGATCCCGAATGTTTTACTCGAACAACTTGGGGAGCGGCGAGTTGCACAAATAGTCAGATCCACGTTTAAAGAATATTCTAAATTAATAAAGGTTTTAAAGTCGGACTTTAGGCACCTAACTTCACACCCATGTCTAAATTTGAACTTTAGTTTTAATATATTTTGATACACACAAGAATATCCACATGCACCATTAAGGGCTATTTCAAATCTTATGCCCTTTCCAAGCATCATTTAACATCAAAGAATATACTGGAGAGGAGAAGCGGATTTGAGCCAACCGAAGACATAACCCATGGATGATGGATCTTTTCTTTCTCTATTTTTGGGTAACAGTAACATTGCAATTAATCTATTGTTCAATTACTAATTTATAGTACGAGATGTGCAATGGATGCTAACTACTCTCGCAACTCATCTATTCGTGACACGACAAAAACCCACGGGGCATAAAGTTAAACAAAATGAAAAGGTAAAGCAAAATTATGTTCCTTGGACGTGTAATTGGAAACACCAATAAAACCTGTCAAAGCAATCCGAAATATCGGAGTTCCAGTGAAAATGTACGTCCCATATAAAGAAATATAGGTATACGAAAACCAAGCCCGCAGGATGACTAACTTGAAGTGTTTGATTATAGAAGGCGAACAACATGGTTTTCCCACAGAATTTCTATCTCCATCATGGAGATCTACAAGCAACACAGTAGTTATTCTCGATGGAAAAAGCTTCAAGGGAGATTTGATTTCTTCATGGAATTGTACGCTGATAGAGAGGCAAAGCTCCCAGAGCCTCACGTTCTGCTCTCTCCCTTTTAACCTGTAAAACATATAAACCAAGTGCATTATCGCCCACCCTAGTTAAGCTCTAAGAATTAAGAAGATAAGTCTGCCAATCATCATGTATCAATAAAAGTTACACAACAGCCTCAAACCCATCATTAGACCATATGGTTGTTCTGAATCTACAATAATAGCAAGAGGATGTTTGGCATGCCAAGATATTACTTGCTTGAATGTCGAATCAGAGATAAAACACATTCATTAGAAACCTAATGATAATCTTGTCAAAAGGCCGTGTATATGTGACTAAACCAACTCATTTGGGTCAAAATCCAAGAAGGCTAAAAACCATTCCAAGTTATACACTAGTACCCTTTGCAGGTTACTGAATATGAAAAGACATAAGGCAGAGAAGAAGATGCAAAATGGCATCACTATAAAGAAAGCAAGGCCACTTTTGCTCAAGGCACACTTATTCAAAGAAAAATTACTCAAGGCACACACATAGACCAGCAAGGTTACCGTTGGAAGCAGAAACCAAGAACAAGGTTTGAACTCCATAAGAGTTCAATGATCATCTGATGCCTTGAGTGTAGGCATGAGTGGAGCAGTAACGTACTCTCAATGAAATTGGTAATGTAACTGATTCATCCAGAGCAGAAACTAGAGATAGATAATGGAAACTTACAAGAGCTAGCATTTCCTGAAGATAGCTCCTAAATGGTGTTTGCATTGCCTGCAAGAATTGGTAAAACCTTTTATGAATACCAAACAAGTAATGTGTACCCCTACATCAGCATCCAGCTCAGTCAACATTAGAACAGTAAATAATCTTAACTTTTCCAACCCCTTTTTTATGAAGTAAATGTAAACTTAAAACCAACCCTTTGCGAATGGACAATTATAACAACCACTCCAGCAACATTATACCCAATGTAATCCCACAAGTGGGGTCTAGGGAGGATAGTTTACCCCTACCTTGTGTGAAGTAGAGAGGTTGTTTCCGATAGACCCTTGGCTCAAAGAAAACACAAAGCAAGTTTGAAATTAAAAAACAGTAGGATGGAAAAAACATTATTCCCTATCGCTCTACTTTCTATAGAGACCCATGTGCGAAGATGTGACCTTTCAATCCTTTCTTTCGCAAAAGGATATTAAAGTTAAATGAGTTTCAGTTAGCTCTCAAAGAGAACATATAATATCCAAGTGAACCAATCTGAAGTTAAGAGGAACAAAATTACAACAACATAAGAGGTACAAAATTGAGGACTTTAAATTCTTCAAGACTATCATACTTTCACAATCTACAGTGCATAGATGATCTTTGACATTAATATCAAGCTCTTCATTCCATAACTGGAGAATTATGTATTTTTGCATGCCAATCATCCCAGTCTTACAGGTTTAAGAAAAATGTTGCTTAACGGCATGAATAATCTACTCTATTAAGATTTCCTCAGCCTGGCGAGGTAGCCACAAAAACCAGCAAAGGGGGAAAGGCCCATCTGCCATGTACATTTACAATAAAACTCAAACAAAAAACAGAATCCACCAGCGGATTAGAGGAAAAAATAATAAACATGGATACATCGAGAAACCTTTTTCATTAGACAAGCTATCTCAATACAAGCTAGGAGTATCATATGAGACAAGACATAGAATAATCTTATTTTGATTATTGAATTTAATC
Organism: Nicotiana obtusifolia; assembly: GCA_002018475.1. Taxonomy (NCBI): domain Eukaryota; kingdom Viridiplantae; phylum Streptophyta; class Magnoliopsida; order Solanales; family Solanaceae; genus Nicotiana; species Nicotiana obtusifolia. The sequence goes on from MCJB01047229.1 coordinate 355,455, forward strand.
TTTTCAGTTGGGTCCCAGAATGTGATTGGCAGTGATTTATTAGTGAACATTCATATAACCACCAAATCAAAGAAGCTTTCGCTGAAACAAGCTCATGTAGCTAGGTTTCAAAAAGCATCTTATTAAGGACTAAGCTAAATTAAGTGCTTCCTTGCTGGAGACGAGAAAACCACTCTATTGCTTCATAGATGGCATACAAATTGGTAATGGATAGATGGTGGAACGTAAAAGAGAGGCAAAAAGATGTCAAAGAAGAAATTCAACGTTCTTGTCCTCCTAATTTTTGTTGGGTCTTGGTGATTTTTTTTTTGTTTTGGGGGGGG
>MCJB01047229.1:355797-387043 GCA_002018475.1 Nicotiana obtusifolia
GGGGGGGTGACTCATTCTCTCTCACTAGCCTCTTCAACCAATCAAAAAATGAAATCTAATAACTATAGTATCTCATGGAACAGAAGATCTATAAATAATGTTCTCCCCTTATCAAAATTGTGACAGAAAATTAGGATGCTTACTGAGAAAAACCATTCAACCACACATAAAAGAGCTATCAAGGTCTCACCATATGATTCCCAAAAGTTCCTACATCAATAACTGCTATTATTTTATTAGTTAAAAAAAGGTCTTTGCTCAGCTTGCTTCAGTCAACTCTTAGCCTATCATTCAATAATACCCATTTCACAATGACAAGAACAAAATAAAAATGAAAGAAGACAGCAAATAAGTTTCTTTTTTTTTTTTTTTTGAGGGGGGGGGTTGGAGCACCCAAAGAATTCTTCGATTGTTCTATTTGCCACCACATGAACCAATACTTCACAAGAGGAAATTGTAGATTAGTGTGGCATACAATAGGGTACTATGCAAGTACCTGGAGATCCTCTGGGAGGTACTGGTGCTTCATTGAGAGGTCCATGGCACGCTTAAGGCGCTGGATTCTGGCATCAACAATCTCCCTTGGAAGGCGATTAAGAGCTTCCTTCACGTCCAAATCATACATTGGATCATGCAGATCATCATATCTAAGCCCTTGATTCACAAAAACACATAACCATATAAAATGTTAACAAGCAGTTATCTAATCAGATTAATGGAAATAGTGAAATAACAAAATGCTGTTTCCTTCTATTTTATTTTCATTTTTTTATTTCTTTATCTATTTCTTTATTTTTGGGCCTCAAATTTAAGTTGCTCAACTATGTGGCAAGCCTGTGGAATCAATATGACATTGTAAAATGATTTTTCTAGCAGCGCGGATTTTCTATTTTTCTTATAACGACAGACAAACCCAATTAAGTAAAGGGAAATATGCACCAAACTTTGATAACAATCAGTACAAATGGATTAATACTAATTACCCATATGGTATTAAGTGTAAGAAGAATTCATTTCTGACAAATGCTAAGAATATATTTACTACATTAAACCACCAGATAGTGTTAATTGACATCCTCTAGCACACAAGTAGGAGGAATACCCACCTCTTGTGGAAAGAAACCATATCCCCATGGAATTTGAACCTAAGATCTCTTGCACTCAGTACCTCAACTTTGACCACTGGGTCAAGGCTTCACTGGCTAAGCAAATGAAATAAAAAAACTTGAAATAATGATATACAGATGTGATTTGGGAACTAAAGACAAAGTTATGAAGATTTATATGCAGGACAACATAAATGGGTAAATATCCATAGCCCAAATGCTCGAATATGTATTTACACTGAAAAGAAATAACAACAGAAGAATCAGAAGAATTTCAAATGGCAATAAACATATATAATAAGGGAAAATGGGAAGGAAAATACACCAATATTTCTATATGGGGAAGTATAAAACCATCAATCAAAATGACCCTCAGGCTAGAATATATCAATATATAATGTTAATAAGCAATTCAAAGCATAAGATGGACCCTTAAAGAGGAAAAAACAACTCCAAAACACCTTGGGCATTTTACCGAGTACCTACTATCTAACTTTGCCCATCAAGATTTAGGCAGATGGAAAGAAATCAAGCATCTTTTCGTTTTTCCCAGGAGTTGAACCCTGGACTCCCATGGTTTTCACCTATCTCATCTATGAATCGACCACACCCTTGGGTGCTCAACGGTAGAACAATTTTCAACTTCTAAAAAAATATATATACACACATTTATGACAGGGGAATCAAAGACAGATTCACCTTTTTAAGTTTGGATTCTTTTATATGATTCAATCATTATTATTTCCTGCTAAATTAGTTTAAATTAGAAATCACTGTTTAATTATGTTCGAAGTATAGTCTTTTAGCAAAAAATAGCTAGCTATTTTAACAAAACTCATTCAATATTCATCGGACATATAACCAAACAAGCCTTTATTAACAACCATATGCTATAACATGACCAAATACAGATGAATAGATCTGAAGATAGAAATGGGTATAAAAAGTAGACAATTTTTGTACCGTAATTACGAAGGCGAGCGGAGAGAGATTTCTTGTGGATTGCAGCGAGAGGGTTCTTCTTTGGATCCACCAGCCACTTCGAGAACGTCGATGCCATTGTTCGATCGTAAAACACACCCACACGCACTGTGTCTCTGCTAACAAAAGATTAGGGATTTTCCTTTTTGGTCTATATTTACTTGCGCCCTCTTGGGTCTTTTGACGCTTTTGCCCGGGGAAAACGAATAATATTACAATAAAACGGACCCGAATCTCTCGAATATATTGGGCCAAAAGATCCAGGGTGTGTTTGGTATGATTTTAATTTTTATATATTTTGTTGGTTTAAATGTTTTGAAAAATATTTTTCTCATGAATTTATTTATTTTATTAAAAAAAAATTCCTATTAAAAGAAAAAAAAAGTATTTTTTAAAATTATTTTTCAACCTTCTTCGCCTTGTTCCCATCCCCTCCAACCCACACCCCACCTATCCACTCCCACCCCACCCCCTCCGACCCAAAAAGGGAAAGAGTATGGGGAACAGCAGCTCATATAATAGGATGTATTGATAGTTGAGTACTTAAAATTTTAGAAAGGTTTTCATGGATTAATTTAATTAACTGATAAATATTATACTAAGAGCACGTTAATTTATCTGCTGATTTGATACATAAATCGAGTTTGACTATATAGTTTTTGTGCAATTTTTAATTTAAAATAAGAAGTTATAAATTTAAATTCTAAGGACTTTGTTATTAGAAAGAGGGCATTTATTAATCCTTCATTTTATTTTATTGGCATGATTTTTTTACTAATCGGTCCCATTAACAAATTCTACCTTCCTAAGTTTGAAATTTATTTTACCTGAATTTTATATTTTATTATTACTGATAATATTTTAAAATGTAATGACATGTTTAAAACCACAAGTTCAAATAAAAAAAGTAATATATAAAAAATTACCTCATTTCAACATTGGATATGGTGCCTTTTTTCAAATTATATTTCACATATTTTACACATTTTACGTAAATTTTGTCCACTTTCTACAACTCTTTGTAGAATATCATAAATTTTTGCGTTCATTTTATAAACTGTATGTAACCTTTCTACAACTCTTTATAGAATATTAAACTGTAATACATAATGTTGCAAGTATAGAATAACTTACATGTCTTAGGAATAACACACACACAAACAATAACAACATACCTAATATAATCTCACAAAGTGAAATTTGAGAAGGGTAGTGTGTACTCAGACCTTACCCCTATCTTGTGGATATAGAGATGTTGTTTTTACACACACACATACATACATATATATATTATACTTTTTTTTTCAACCAAAAACCAGAGTATTTTCTTTTTACTTATGGAACACAAATTTAAACGTTGTTTTTGAGTGAAAAAATAAAGCAGCAAATTAGTTCTTTTGGGTTTGTGTGAATTTTTAGAAAAATAATTAAATTTTTGAAGAATAGAGTCTTAAAAACGTTGGGTAATTGAGGAGGGGGGCAAGGAAACATGAGGACTTGGGGGAACGGAAGTGAGGAGAGTAGCATGGAAAAATATTTTCTTAAAAAAATATTTTTTACTCTCTAACCAAACACTATAAAATATTTTTCGGAAAAAGTTTTCCACTAACCAACCAAACAAGGAAAATAAGTGATAAAACCACTCATTTTCCATGAAAATATTTACTAGGAAAATATTTTCCATGGAAAACATTTTCCTTCAGACCAAACACACCCTTAATGTTTGGTCAAACATCTAAAAATAAGTATTTTTGTCAAAATTGTTATAAAAAAATTTGCAAAGTAAATAAACTAAAGACAACTATAAAGAGAGATTGATATATTATTCAACTTCAAACTGATGTATATAATAAACTGAAATCTCCTTAATTTATAGAAAAAGGAAGTAGCTGTGAGTCTTTTCTTGAGTTGCTTGTAAGTTGTCTGCATGAGCTTCTCGCAACCTGCCTGTTTGATAAGAAGCTGCTGCAAGTCATTTAATTGAGTTGCTTGGAGATAAACTTCAATGGAGTACTAAATGAAAAATCTTTCTTCAGGAAGATTATTTACAGCGGAGTAATAAATAGACATCCACAATATAGTATTTTCATAACACTCTTCCTTGAATGTTCATTAAAAGATAATGCCCCTCATTAAAACCTTACTAGGAAAAATCCATTGAAAAAAGATCCTAGTGAAGGAAAAAGAGTCCACATATTTAGTAATATGCATTGCTAGCTACCTCATTAAAAACCTTACAAGAAAAATCATGTGGAAAAAAAGAGTACAACGCGTATTTTATTCCCCTTGATGAAAATGTTGTTTCAAATATTTGAGTCTCCGTATTCCAATCTTGTATACTATCTTCTCAAAAGTTGAAATTGGTAAAGATTTAGTGAATAAATCTGTCGGATTGTCACTTGAACGGATTTGTTGTACGTCAATGTCACCATTTATCTGAAGATTATGTGTATAGAATAATTTTGGTGAAATGTGCTTCGTTCTATCTCCTTTTATAAATCTTCCTTTCAATTGGGCTATGCATGCAACATTGTTTTTGTATAAAATTGTGGGTCTTTTATCATCCAAACCACATTTTTCTCGAATGAAATGAATCATTGATCTCAACCATACGCATTCCCTACTTGCTTCATGAATAGCTATTATGTCAGCACGATTTGAAAAAGTAGCAACAATATATTATTTTGTGGAGTGTCGTGATATGACAGTACCTCCATATGTAAACACGTAGCCAGATTGAGATCGAGCTTTATGGGGTTCCGATAAATATCCTACATCTACATAACCAACAAGTATGCACTGCCTTTGTTAGCATAAAACTAACCCATATCAAGAGTTCCCATTAAATAGCCTACTATATGCTTAATTTTGTTCCAATGTCTCTGTGTAGGAGAAGAGTTATATATTACTAGTAAATTAACAGAAAATGTTATGTTAGACCTTGTAACATTAGTAAGATACATAAGTGCACCAATTGCACGGAGATAGGGTATTTCAGGACCAAGGAGTTCCTCGTCCTCTTTTTGAGGTCGGAACGGATCCTTATTCAATTCAAGTGATCAAACAACCATTGGTATACTCAATGGGTGCGATTTGTCCATGTAAAAGCGTATTAAGTCCCTTTCTGTATAGGCAGATTGATGAAAAAAGATCACGTCTGCTAAATGCTCAATGTGCAGACCAAGACAAAGTTTTGTTTTTCCAAGATCTTTTATTTTAAATTCTTTCTTAAGATATTCAATTGCCTTTGGAGCTCTTCTGGAGTTCCAACAGGATTTATGTCTCAACATAAAAGGCAAGTATAACAAATTCTGATGACATTTTCTTTATAAAAATACATGGACAAATAACATCTTTTATGTAACCTTCTTTCAGCAAATATTTACTGAGGCTATTATACCGGATGCACCCGGATTGCTTTAAATTGTACAAAGGTTTTTGTAATTTGATCGAGTACATTTCTCAAGACTTTGAATTATATGCTCCGAGCATTTAAATCCTTCAGGAATCTTCATATAAATTTGATCAAATGAATCATATAGGTTATAAAATGCATTTAAATAGCATAACATCTTCAGGTGTCTGGACTACAAATCTGATCCTCACAATCTTTTACAATATTGTGCACTATATTTTATCAAATATAACGTCGACGATCATTTTGTATCGGTTCCTAAGCGACATAACTTGTTGAGATCTCATCACTTTTTTTTATTTTCAGGTACATAAACTTCTTCTAGAGTTTCATGAAATGTTACGTTGCGGGCTCTTCTAGAGCTCATTTCCTCCTCATTATGATCACTTTGATCATTTTCTCCTATCATTTTTCAAGGATTGTTACCTTTGGAACCGATTGGTTTACTACGCTCCATGCGTGCAGTAAACTTTATCCTTCAGGGACTTTAATTTTAAAAAGAGCATTTGCAGCTGAAATATGATATTTAATTTTGGATTAGCAACTGCCTCTGGCATTTGACTTGAATTATCTTCTGAATGAGGATCATATTAATGATAATTCGATTCATATAACATATTTTCCAGTTGCTTATTCCATCCCCCAAATGTTAGAAAAACTAACATATATCCTAATCTTCTTTGGGGAACCTATCTTTGTGCATTGCGGTAGATAAATTAATCATATACCATACAACAATAATTATTAGATAGTAAAAATATTTGGTTTATGATCCAGAACCAATTTAAGTGGGAGGACTTATAATTTTGTTGGTATGATACATACATAGTATTTGTATGCAAATTTAAAATATCTTAGACCAACACGTAAAATATTATTCTCATAAGCAATAGTTTAGCCATTAATAGGAGGTATTCAATGCTAAAACAGCTTGGATATAGATCAACATTATCAAGATGAACTGTCTTGATTTCATAATCTGAAAATTATGCTCTTAATTGAGAAAAGCAATTTCAAATGCCAAGTTAGGTTGACAATAAACACACATGTAACCATCTCATATATGCATCTATAAGTGGTTCACATGATAGGTGAATGAGCCCATATCCACCTTTTATATATTTCAGAATTTAAGGGTCTTAGTCCCAACTTTAGCTGGTATAATCAATTTATTATGAGAACAAACAACACAAGAGAATTCTTGAAAAATCTTCTAGTTTTTCAGTATATGCTTATCTGAATTCTCAAATAGCTCATTTTAAAAATGGCAAATGAAAACTTCAAGTTTATCATGGCATGTGCTATCTCTTAGTAAACTTCTGGTTTACTATGGCATAAACTTTTGCATTAGTAAACTTCTTATTTATTGTGGCTACTTTTGTATCAGTAAATTTCTGATATACTGTAGCTACTTTTGCCTCAATAAAACTTCTGATTTACTGTGACTGCTTTTGCATTAGTAAATTTCTCGTTTGCTGAGATACATGACGCAGTATAAATTGAAGAATAAAGCGGGTAACTTCTCACATACATATTATTTTACCCCTATGATTGTGGAAACATGAAGATATTCAATCTTCCAATCATTTGTAGTCTCAATATGAAAGCCATTTATATTAGTAAACTTCGGGTTTACTACAACATATGTTTTGACATAATCATATAATATGAATGACATATTTGTATATAAACTCTTCGAGAGCCTTCATTTATTATCCACAATCTAATATTATTCGGACACTACTTGTGTCATGTGTCTTCTAGACAAACAATTTGCTCTTCAGGAGTTTTTGATATATTTTGTACTATTAAATATTGCTCGGACACTTCTTGTATCATAAGAGAAAATCATAATCAAATGAACAATACAAAGACAATTCTAAATTTATAAATGTTAGAAATTAAGAATTTCAGTATCTTTACCACCAATTTTGTGACAAATGTCTTCTTCAGGGAGAAACTCCATTAACATCTGAGTATTTTACATCAAAGCGGCAATCACATAGTCATTACATCCTTCATGGAAAGATACATGAGTTGTTATTTTCTTCGGGTTGGTTAATAACAGCTAACCATAATATATCAATGTGGTTATCATATAAATTGTTCGACAAGATGTATCCTTTTGCTTTAAATGATTCTAACAAATTATTCAAGATGTTCCGATGTACGACTGGTACGTGCAACAATAATCTTCATACCATAAAATAACATTTATATCCTTTGTTATTCTATATCTTCAGGAGGTGAGTTGTGGTATTTATTCATTCACTTTCAACCATATTACCTCTTTTAATATATTTGCTACATCAGGAGCAAATCGAGGTATGCATATAATGTAGAGAATTTTTCTCTAACTTATTTTCATTGTAACCATATCAAGTCCAAATTACCACTTCTGATGGTCATAGATATATACCACTTCTGGTGGTTAACAAATTTTGTTACAACGAGATATACGAAACATAACCGCTTATGGTGGTCGTATTCTGCTGGAGTTCAAGTGAACCATGAAGTTAAGTCATAACGAGACTTAGGAAATATTACCACTATTAGTAATCATATATTTCTTATAAACTCTGCTGGAGTTTAAGTGAATCTAACAATGTTGTCCACTTTGTAATCCTTTATTAAGATAATTAGGATGAAAACAAAAACCAAAATAGGTATTGTATATGTAGCACATAACCAAGCAAGTGATGATAAAGATATTAAATCAAATATAAGCAAAAGACTCAAATTATTTTACACATATTCCAGATGTAAGTGATATCTATATCACTACTGTCAAGAAGAAAAACTCACCATCTTAAGGATATCATCTGTCTTATGATGCTAAAAATAAACAAGATCTAACTACGGATGTAAGAGTGTCACCTTACATCAGAGATCAACACTGAGATAGAAAGTAAATTCGAAGTAAGTGCTCAAAATGGCAGAGTCTCATGCTGATAACATGTTATAAAATAAAAACTGCAAAGTAAATAAACTGAAGACAAATATAGAGAGATTGATATATTATTCAACTTCAATCTGATGTATATAATGAACTGAAATCTACTCTATTTATAGAAGAAGGAAGCAATTGCAAGGCTTTTTAGGAAGCAGCTGCGAGGCTTTTCTTGAGCTGCTTGTAAGTTGTCTGCATGAGTTGCTTGCAACCTGTCTGATTAATAAGAAGCTGCTGCAAGTAATTTCATTGAGTTGCTTGGAGATAAACTTCAATGAAGTACTAAATGGATAATCTTCTTCGAAAAGATTATCTACAATGAAGTAATAAATGGACATCTACAATATAATATTTTTATAATAAAAATAATACTTTTAAAATGTATGTTTTAGAAAACAGTTTGTGTTTGATTTATTCATATGAGATGCTTATTTAAATATTTGATAAACTGATTGCATTTGACCAATTTTTCAACTAATGTCAAGTATCAATTATTTAAAAACAGCAGTAAGATTTATTTTAAAATTAGTATTATTTAAATAGAAAAATAATTTTAAATATCTTTATAAGATACTTTTATTTAGTTTATATATATAGGGGCGAAAAAAAAATGAGAAGAGAAATTTATTTAGGCTAAAATCTTAGATAGCCCCATAAACTTAACACGTTCTGCAAAATAGACATATAAACTTATAGACACTTGAACTCATTCAAAGTCTATCAAGAGACTAGCGCATGTGCCTACAACATCTTTCAAACGCTTATTGTGCTTTCTGTTTTTCGTGTAATGAGCTGACTCGTCCTACTTAGGTGTAAGACCAAATTTGCTACTAACCTAAAAAATTTTGTTACCAGCGACCTAATTCAATTACCCATTTAAGCTATGGGTATGTCTTGGTGTGAACCAATATCCAAAGGTCTGGGTTTTAAAGAATAGAGATGAAACACCTACTAGAAGTTTTGGTACAAATATGTTATCCATTAATTAACAAATTATTTATTTTGGACTGTAAATTGTAAAAGCCTGTTTGGCTAAGCTTTTTTCTGATCAAAAGTGCTTTTTCTTTTTTTTCCCTTCGGAGTTAAAGTGTTTGGCCAAACTTTTTGAAGGAAAAAAAAAAGTGCTTTTGAGTAGAAGCAGAAAAAAATAGCTTCTCCCCATAAGGACTTTTTTGAAAATTCCTTTTGAGAAAAATACACTTAGAAACACTTTTTAAAAATTTGACCAAATACTAATTGCTGCTCAAAAGTACTCTTCAAATTGTTAGCCAAATACAAACTGATTTTCATCAAACGTACTTTCGAAAGAAGCACTTATCAAAATAAACATATTTTAAAATCTTGGCCAAACAGGCTAACCTTTAATTTTGTGTTAACACATCTTAAGGATAAACTTAAACTTTAGCCTAAATAATAGTCTTTTGATCAAAATTTTGGAATATAACTCTAAATATTTATAAGGGGTATTTAAGTATTTTCCTTTTCTTTTAGTTACAACAACGAAATATCATGCAATCCCAATATCACCGATGTGTATAATCTAATGTGATTCAATTCTCATTGCTCCCTTGTTCTCAGGTAAAAGCTAATCTGCGAACTTAGATTATATTAATTTATCACGGATAAGTGATATTCATTAATTATATTAGTCGAAAAAACTTTATTAAAATATGAAAAGGGTGAAGAACCCCAAAACATTCTTAAGTACAATAACTGAATTTCGGGAGGAACGGCTAAACGATAAGAAGAGAGAGAAATGAGGAATCAGAACATGACTCGGGAGAATATTATTTTAATCGGATGTCCCATTCCTGAAGGGAATTGGAGAAGAATGTAACTTCAATAAACACAAGGTTAAAAAAAAAAAAAGATAACGGCAATTTAATAAAAAAAACCCAGAAAAAGGCGGTGGAAGAGCCCGGCGGCTGGTGGTGGTCGGGCAAAGAAGAATATATAGATAACACAGCTGCCAATGTTGTAGTGTGAGAATGGGCAAAGAAAAATGGGAAGAAAAGATGTGTGGATTCATTAATGAGAAGGAAATAGAAAGAGATAATTATATAGATGATAAAAGCTCCCTCTATAGTATTACTAGTGGAATTCTTCCTTCTCTTGGCGCCCATCATAGTAATCGCAGAATTAAACTCCGTCGCTACATTATCTCCCCCTCCAATCCCCGTTACAGGTTTGTTTATTGTTCCTACTTTTCATTAACGCGGGAAAATTTTACGATTCGGTCTTTTGCATGTGTTTGTACGTGGACAAATTATTAATGTTGCTTACTATTTTAGTTTTCTCAATGGGTTGTGTCATGGTGAAATTCCACTTTTCATGTTTGAATTGTAGATGATTTTGTTGTTACATTAATGCAGCAGAAGTAAATTGGCAACGCCATTCTCTTCCTTTTTCTCATATTCCACCTTTCTTGAATTTCTTGTATACTGATTTGAGCCTTTAATTTAGTGTTCTTTTAATTCCAAAACTTGCAGTTAATTAATAGTGTAATTTATGTACTTGTTAAATCTATAAACTTTGTTCTGAACAAATAACAAAATAATGTCGTGAAACGAGTCCAATCGGTCAACTCGAGCATTTTAAATTAAATCAGGCCAAGTACAGGAGATATTATGTTATTTCAAAAGCAAATATAAAGTTGTGTTCTGAATATATGCTTGTATGTTTTAGAATTTTGTTGATTTAAGCCTATATGGCTTAACTGAAATTATAATGCAGGGCTTGGGATGCATTTCTGGTGCTTCTCGTGTTCTACACAGCATGGGCGTCGCCTTTTCAGTTTGGATTTCTAGACAGACCTCGAGGACCTATTGCCATCATAGATAACATAGTTAATGGATTTTTTGCCTTTGATATTATCCTGACATTCTTTGTTGCCTATCTTGATAAATCAACTTACAGTATAATTGATGACCCAAAGTTGATCGCTTGGAGGTATACGAGATCGGGGTTTGTTTTTGATGTGATATCCACTGTCCCCTCGGAACTTGTTCGGAAAGCATTGCCCCAATCTTTGCAATCATATGGATACTTCAGTATGCTTCGTCTCTGGCGTCTTAGAAGAGCCAGTGCCATGTTTGCGAGGCAAGATGCTTAAAGCTCCTCTTTATTTGCAGAGCTACTTAAATTTCCATGTCAGATTTGTTGATCAATGCCTAAATCTCTCTTTGTTGGTCCACTGTAATATAAGAAAGAATGAATTGCATACTTATATCTTTTAAATACTAGGAGTACGGTCTTACCTCATGGTGCTTCTTTTAGCAATTGATTTGCATATTCAACTTTCTATGTTAGTCTTGTTATCTTGCTCTATGGGATTTTTTGGTCTAACACATTGTGAATTATTCTGTTTCAAGTCTACTCCGGTTCCACACTGTTATAATAGTGTGGGTGAAGAACATAAGCTCAATTATTGTTACTTATGTTTCAAAAAAAATTCTCTTACTTTAGCAATAGATATGGCGATTAGGTTTCAAGATAAATAGCTGACAATATGCTGTTCTTTCTCTGTAGATTGGAGAAAAACAGAAAGTTCAATTACTTTGTGGTTCGAGTTCTGAAGCTTATATGTGTAAGCCCTTCAAGCAATAAGTGGTATTTGCTTGTAAAGTACCTGAACGGCAATTTACTTTACCATAACTTTGGATATTTTTTTCAGGTGACTCTTTTCGCAGTTCATTGTGCTGGCTGTTTCTACTATCTTCTTGCTGCTCGGAAAAAAGACCCAACTAAAACATGGCTTTCACTTGCCATGGGAAATTTCCATGACAGGAGCATCTGGGATCTCTACGTACTGTGTATATATTGGTCCATTACTACGCTTACAACAACTGGCTATGGGGATTTGCATGCTGTTGCTACAGAGGAAATGATATTCACCATGATTTACATGCTATTCGACCTCGGGTTGACTGCTTATCTTATTGGAAACATGACCAACTTGGTTGTCCATGGAACCAGTAAGACTAGGAAGTTTGTGAGTAGAATCTCTCTTTACCTTGGTCTGATTTAACTGAAATTACTAGAAGTATTTACGATCCTTTCAGGATAGAGATGCAATTTGCACAATGTTTGTTCATTTGTATTAAACCTATATTGTGATATCATTTCACACTGTGCCTAAATTTCATTTCATCATTCACTACTTTTAAGTCATGAATCCTTTTCACAGATGTTGCATCCAGCATAGGCTTAGATGATGATATTGTTACCAGTTCTCTTTCTAGAACGTATTTTATTGTTGCCCTAGTATTTTGAATCTCTGAACTAGTACCCCGCATTAATTGGAAAAGCATTTCTAGAAATCAGTGACACTTTCCTGTTTTGCTAGCATAAGTTTGTAACAATTTCTGACGTTCTTTCAAAAGGATTTATCTCTGATGATTGTTTTGTTGCACAGAGGGATACTATTCAAGCTGCTTCAAGCTTTGCACAAAGGAATAATTTGCCGGTTCGCCTTCAAGATCAGATGCTATCTCACTTGTGTTTGAGGTACAGAACAGACTCGGAAGGTCTACAGCAGCAAGAAACTCTTGAAATGCTACCCAAAGCTATTCGATCTAGCATTTCACATTATCTGTTCTATTCACTTGTGGATAAGGTGTACTTATTCCATGGTGTATCAAATGACTTACTTTTTCAACTGGTACTTCCCGTTGGTCTTAAGACTTTATTAAATTTCACCCTACCGGTCAATACTCTTTTATCTATAACAAAATGTTGTTCAGTTGTTCTAGTAATTTACTTAATAATACTAATAGGATTTGGTTTCTTCTCCGTGATTTTATACTGTACAGGTTGCTGAGATGAAAGCCGAGTATTTCCCCCCAAGAGAGGATGTCATTTTGCAAAATGAAGCACCAACAGATTTTTATATTCTGGTAACTGGAGCAATGGTAAGGAGCTCTTTATTGCTCTCCCTCTATTTTTCTTCGGGAAAGGAACGGAAAGCAAAAGAAAAGAATGCAGTAAAGTATACCAACTCATAATTCTTCCGGATCTTCATTCTGCTATTGATTTATCACAATAGCCAAACTCAAGTCAAGGAACCATGATATCTTCTGTTCACTTTCCTTGAAAACGAAAAATTTCGAATATATACTACTCACAAAAAATTTACGCCGGTCGATCCACTTTTACTCTTCAATTTTTTGCTGTTAAACAGGCATATCATCTATTATTTTCTTTGTTCATTTTATTGCTGTAAGTGAATCTCTTAATAATCACATCTTCCTTACAGGAACTTCTTTCACACAGGAATGGGATGGAACAGGTAAGTTTCTCTAGCTTAGGACTTAAACCATTACTGCTGTCCTGAGCTTCAATGCTTATTTGGTGGATAATTTTTGTGTAGGTGATTGGCGAGTTAAAGGCAGGGGACGTTTGTGGAGAAGTAGGTGTCCTTTGCTATAGACCTCAACTTTTTACCGTTCGAACCAAAAGAACATCCCAACTGCTACGTCTGGATCGTACTTCTTTTTTCAACATCGTTAAAGCAAATATGGGAGATGGGACAATAATCATAAACAATCTCCTTCAGGTGAATAGATTCTTTTACTGTTATCTAGGAGGCTGTTTAAATACTCCCATATATGCTAATGTGGAAAGCAGGTTGCTAGTAATTTTTTATGGCTATAGAAAACATTTAACTTCCATTTCTCCTGACCTTTCATTGTATAGTCCTTTGATATAGTTACCAAGTTGTCACGACTTTGACTTCTGTGATAATACTCAGCTGCGAGTGGAATTCGATATTTTTCATCGTGTTGCAGTCTTTGCTTGAATTTATTTTTGGAATCTCAAGAGCAAGAATTTTTTTCTTATGATGTGCTGATGCTATTCTAGCTTTAAACAATGATCTTTTTGGTTGCAGCATTTGAAAGAGCGAAGGGACCCAATGATGACAGCAGTATTAGCAGATATAGAACACATGTTGGCTCAGGGAAGAATGGACATACCTCTCAGCTTATGTTTTGCAGCAAACAGAGGAGATGATCTTTTGTTGCGCCAATTGCTTAAAAGGGGTACCGATCCTAATGAATCTGATAGCAACGGACGTACAGCATTGGTATGACTCCTCTCTATTTCTCATTAAACACTTGACCTAAATAATATTTATGTTTGGAGGTTGAAAATCATTATGCATATTATGATACAGCATATAGCAGCTTCAAATGGAAATGTTGAATGTATTCTTCTACTTCTCGACTTTGGAGCAGATCCAAATAGAAAAG
Organism: Nicotiana obtusifolia; assembly: GCA_002018475.1. NCBI lineage: Eukaryota > Viridiplantae > Streptophyta > Magnoliopsida > Solanales > Solanaceae > Nicotiana > Nicotiana obtusifolia. The sequence goes on from MCJB01047229.1 coordinate 370,498, forward strand.
GTACTCTTTCCATTTCTGTACCACAAAGGAAACTGCATGGTCTGTCTCTTTTGGAAAATCATACTTTGTGCTGGAAAATTATGGATATATTACTAGTTTGCAAAGTTAACACGAACCATTAGTAGGCATTTGCATTCAATTATTCCAATGACCTCAACTGAGCATCTAAGAGGCAGTTTTATCCTTTGCTTCCTTTAATATAAATTATTTACATCTGCCCTCCTCCAATTTATATACCCAGCTATGATCTTGATAGTTCTCTATTTAGAAATTTTAAGCTAGCGCCTGCGCATTTTTCTGTAGAACATCATTCCTGAATTTGCAACTGTATTATAAATTCAACTTAAGATTATGTCACTTTTTCTTTCTGATAAACAGCTAATTTATGTCATGAAAGCAGATTCTGAAGGAAATGTTCCATTGTGGGATGCAATGGTGGGGAAGCATGAAGCTGCAATAAAATTGCTTGTGGACAACGGCGCAAAGATATATTCAGGAGATGTAGGTCAGTTTGCTTGCTTTACGGTGGAGCAAGGCAGCCTAGACTTGCTTAAGGAGATCATCAAGTATGGAGGTGATGTCACCCTTCTTAACAGCCTAGGCACGACAGCAATGCACACTGCTATTTCTGAGGAGAATGTGGAAATAGTTAAATATCTCCTGGAACAAGGAACTGACATTGATAAACCAGATGTTCATGGTTGGACACCAAGAGCATTGGCTGAATATCAGGGCCACGAAGAGATAAAGGAGCTTTTCAACTTGATGCAACCAAGTAGTAATAAAGAAGCCAATGTCTCTCCTCCTGAAATGCCTGGTGCTCCTTATATTAAGAAGTATCAGAGCGACCCCATGATTTGCCTCTCAACTCCTCTGGAAACAGCATCACTAGCTAGAGACAATGGCTCGTCTAACGGCAGATTGAGGAGAAGGGCTAGTTTCTATCATAATTCACTGATGGGATTTATGTCAGCACGCCAGAGACACCATGAAGGTGAGTACAGCTTTAAATTTTGAAGCATCACTAGTTCATAAGTACATCTCCAATATTTGGGAAATTTTTTTATCCATAATAATAGGTATAGGATTCAGCATGGAGCCATCTAAATAACAACTAGGATTGCAACTAATCACTTTCATCATATCCAAATTAGTCATAAAGATGGTCAACTATACATCTATGTTACAGAATAGTCTTTTAGTTATACACCACTTTTACCTCCTAGTAGGTCTCAGCTTGATAAAGTTTTGGGAGGATTTTGGTTAGAAGTTGTCTGGATCTTATAATACTTCAAGGTAGATTCCATTTCTTGAATCGGTTATGTTTGAAATTAATTGTGCATTATGGGAACTTGGCAGGAGGAGGTGACCTTAGTTATTCTTCAACTAAAATTGCAAATGCAAGAATTCCAGAGAGAATAACCATCAGTTGTCCAGAGAAAGGTGATATAGGTGGAAGGGTTGTGCTTCTGCCAAATTCAGTTCAAGAGCTACTTGATATTGGTGGTCAGAAATTTGGTATCTCTCTCACGAAAGTACTAACTGAAGATGGAGCACTTATTGAAGATATTGCTGTGATAAGAGATGGAGATCATCTAGTTCTTGCTGGTGATGGTACTTCAGAAAAATAAAAGATAGCTCATCATATGAAACAATGATGTTTCAGAAATGAATCTGATTGATTTTGAGCTTATTCTCATGGAATGCATACTTGGTATTGTAACTGAAGAATTGACAAAAATGACAAAGTGAAGTTAGCGACTAATCTAGGGGGGGTTGCGTAGTTTAAACCGAGCCCATTATTTTTGCTCGAACTATGTATACATATGCAAAAAGATTAAAATGTGTACATATTATACCATCACTCATTTAGAACTCAATGACTATATGTTGGGTTACCTCTGGTTGGCATGAGCCTGGACTGAACAAGAGGAAAACCTCTACTTTTTTTGCTCATCATTTCGGATAATAGAAGATAGATTACTAAAAAAGATAAGTAATTACCGCATAGCGGAAATCCTTATTCAGATATAGTCATTGAAAAATTGGAAGGAAAAGGAAACAAAAAGAGGGGGGGTAATATATACTCCTGCATTCTGATGCACGTATCAATTTTGAATCAGTGACAAACATTACCTATTCCATTCAAAGATCTTCGTTATAGTACGTACCTTTATTTGATAAAAACCTGTGCGGTTTAATAATGCTTATTTTATAGGTGAAATAGCAAATTTGCACTTGCTTGTCGAAAGAGAGATTTTATCGAAAACTTCTGTTACAACTTAGAAGAGAGGATTGCATTTGCAGGAATTGCTTTAAGATCACAATATTGGCCCAGGCTCACAGTATTTTGCTTCAATCATAGCAGGGGTTGTGCAATTGCAGCATTGGGCGTTATTATCATAATCTAGCACCAAAATAACATGGAATTTATGAGTTTTGTCCAAAATCCCAAATGGAAAATTTAGCGATTTGAGTTGAATCTAATGGACAATAAATAACGAAACTATAGGTAACCTAGATACGTCATGGATTGAATCACTGATTTCACATTTGACTTTGGCCCAAAATCCAAACTAATTTGTGATGCCATCCAATCCATAACAGTGCTTTTAGGCTTTGGACTTAACGTACGTGGAGGACCTTACCCCTAAATGCTCGTTTTTGAGAAACAATCATATGATAAAAAGCCATGTATATGTGGAGACGAGCATACACCTGACAATTCAGATGGTTTTACCTCCCTCTGACAGAATACAGCACACAGTAACAAGGTTGGATTCTCTTTGAAATGCTTGATTATCAAAAATTACAAGCTAAAGCAATGATATGATATGCTAACTCCGACATGTTTTCTGTCTATCATACGATCTAAAGACTCTGCTCCATTAAACTAAATACCTTTTATTGATATATTTTCAGATGTGTTGGAATATCAACTAGTTTTAGAAGATAAATTATCAGATTCCCCAATGACCCATTTGTATAACAACAAAAGCATCTACATCTTAACGTTTGCCAAAAATGAAATAGTAACACAAAAAAGCATCAAGAATTATTCACATTTTTCAATCAGCATCAAACTTCTATATTACTGTAGCTTCTGTACTGTGAAAGTAAATTAAAAGTTTGTATAGAATATCTCTTGTTGCTTTTCTTTCTTTTAAAATCTCCATCTCCTGCTCGTTTCTACTCTCTTCTTTCTTTTCATGTGTATTTTCTATTGCACATTTTCCACAACAACCGAGAGGATTTGTGAAAATTAATGACCTTCCCGGAAGTGTACTTTGGTTGAGAATCACAATGCATTACATTTACATCAATGTATCAGCTGCCATTACATTCCAGAAGCCTCGTGCGGATAAACCTGACATAAAAATGGGGTTATTATCTATATTTTCGCAATGTAATAAAAAGGAAGCTGCAAATGTTGGACGATTTAGCAAGCCGTTTACCTGATGCTGCCTTTCGGTGAAGCTGACAGATCTGTGTTTTAGTTCACCTCTGTGTGTTGTCATCTCGTCCAATATCTCGGCATCAGAGAAATCGTCATTTTCTTCATCAGGTATATCTCTCTCCTGCACATAGATACATCAACCCTTGTGAAAACCAGTATCCTATTCCTAAGAGATCCTCAAAGTTTTCATCTAAAAGCACTCCAAATGTTTGTACTACATAGGAGAAGTGGTAAGAAAATTGCTGAATTTATATATGCCGAGGAAACAATGTATATTACAGACTAGTGCAACAAAAGATGGTCATATAAGAAAACAAATTGATTGCTTGTGTGCCTTCCTTCTTATCGCACACAATAAAAATAACATGAAGCATCCAGTATTAAGAAGAATGCAATTATTAGAGCAAAAGCAATAAAATAAAATGTGCAGAAAAGCACATAAAACTCCACCTGCATGAATTAGCAATTACACTTACACAGGAGGATGCAGGAAAGGTAGGAAAAATAATTTACCTTTGGACAACCAGCAATTTCGTCGTACTCAGCTGCATCTAATTCCTTAAGATACTCGGGCGGGAAAAACTTGGGAAGAACATGCTCTCTTATACTTATGAGAAGGAAGAAAGGCAAAGGGAATAGTATTCCAGCGATAGGTATCCATGTTACTCCAAAACAAATTAAGAAATACAGGAACTGGAGCGCTGTAAACTTGACAATGAATTTGAATGGGACCAACTCGACATACGAGGCATGGAGCCCTTCAAAGACCCTGTCAAAAGAACCATCACAAGATGACATTATAAGATGGTAGTTTTAACCACTGAATAATCAAATGTATATAACAATGGCATGATCATCCATAAAATGAAGACAACAATAAAAAGATGTGTTAGGATTCCGATGCTTTACATTTCATTTTTCTGAATCTCTATTTCTCAGGTGTAACAAAAACTTAAGAAGAAGAATGAGAATTTGCAAGGTGTTAAGCTAGCATACTTAGGTAACAACTTCTAAACTCCTACACTTTAAGCCATGCGTTAAATGTGAGTTTGATCAAGAGTTTTGAGGAACTATTCATGACTTAGTTTTGACTTTTCAGGAACAGTGATTAATGACTTACTTGAATCTTCTACCAGAAGGAATAAACAGCAGCAGCACCCTCTCCCAAAATTGATTACCAGGTAGACTGTCGATCGCCATGTAAGCAAAATATCCCCAAAGGACTGAAGTGGGTATCCTCCTGATCACAGGTATAGCAAACACACAACATCCCACAAGTAGAGATTGCAAGAAGTTGCTAACTCTTTGCTCATTTACTCGGACAGGCAAGTGGGCATCAATGTGCTTTTCCGGGTCAAATTTCTCATCTGATCCATCTTCTCCATCGTCATATTTCAATACAGCTGCCTTCAAGTTCTTCAACTCCTTATCTGCTGTGCGCTGCATAATATAAACAAGTTTCTTATAAAACAACTACGTCTTAATACCAAACTAGTTGGAGATATTGAAACTAAATAAGCAAATTTCTTATAAATGAAAAAATTCATATGGGCATTGACCTATGCACTCTTAAGTGGCAACAGTTATTCCAGCACTTACTTTTGATGTAGCATCCATCTCAACGAAGACGGCATGCATCTTTCCATATATCTCTGATTTTGTTGCATTCTGCTTAATACCTTCTTTTGCACTCTTCACCATTTTCTTCCGGATTAACTAAGAATGAGGGACCAAATAGTCTTAATAGGACTATTCGTCGTGCAGAAAAGAATAAACAGAGAACTTATTATTGCATCACCTACCTGTCTCTTAAGTACAGCGAGGCTCCTTGTATGCATTGGTGATTGTGGAAGTACCCCGTTTGAAGGGGGAATTCCAAGTAATCCGCATATCAAAGTCTGCAATCACAAATTCCAGATGAAGAATGACCAGAGTAACAGACCTGCAGAAGTGAATTTAAGCCTATATCTCTAAGATAGAAAGAGTTATGAAGATCTATACCATGACTCCAAGCAAAAATAAATCATAATGGAAAGCAGATGGGTTTTTAAGATTGAACTCCTTCTGTTGTGCCATTTGTGCAGCAACACTGTGATCAAAAAAGTATAGACCAGCTATCATAAGAGCTGGAATGAATGCGGAAAAGATATACAACACTGGGACCCTTGCCATATCCTGCAATTCAGTGCATAAACTAAATTAGACAGGATAGGAATTTTCTCAACTTAATAAAAGTACATAAAATTTTGCCGTAATTTTGGTTCGCAAGTCTCTCTTAGAGAATGCACAAAGAAGTGCCTAACAATATCTTGCCTTGTATAATACTGACTTATGAATTACAACAAGAGAAAGTTCATGTGCCATAAGCTAATCTGTATGACTCACTTTCAAAAGCCTTTTGGTGAAGAATGTCATGTTTGCCAATCCGATGTAAGATAAAACAGTGGATTTTGATAATAAGTACCAATATTTCTGTTTATTTTACAAGATCCCCTTTTATGAGACCTCAACTAAAGGAGCAAGATATTGCTCCGAACAGTACATAGAAGCAGTCCAGAACTCAAGAGGAGTGCGACATAACTTCCTAGATGAATGAGGGTGTCACAGTGAAATTTAGAGTACCTTGATCACAGTCCAGTGGTATAATGATTTAGGCTCCCAAGGGAGAGGACAAAAGAGCCTCCTAGGAACTTCAGAGGGAATTTTTCCAGGAACACCAAAAGACATTGCTGTCCACAACACAACCATAAGGGGAACCCCGTAGTCAGCAATAAAACTTCGCATCCAACCTGTTCATAATAGTTGATGCATGAATGACTAAGTTTGAATATAAAAGACCTCCAAGTCCACCCTTCAATAAAGCAGATATAGTCACATACCTGTACCATAACGCCATGATCTAGCTCCTCTACTTTTAAGAGAAGTTAAAAGAACACCAAATGAGAAAATAACTGCCAGTAGCCCATTTGTGTAGAGCCATTGAAAGTGGAACTCCTCTAGTTCCGGATTTTCCCCTTTCGGAATAGAAAATTCACTCACTACTCCCTGTGACTCGAAGAACAAAGGTATCAGTATAGGATTTCTTCTAGTTTTAAATGATAAATCTTTGTGGTCTTTCTTGTTTCTGTTTTCCTACTTCTGCATTATATTTAATAACAGTAGCTAACAGAATACTCCAAAGAGAGGAAAACAAGAATAAGTACCTTAATAGCCTCTTGGAGGAAAAGAACTGTGATTAACATGCCAAAGAGTTCCCCTGCGAGCCTCGTAAACCTAGGTATGATATTGCACGCATTGAATATAGCAAGAAGGAACAGCATCAACGCGGTCCAGATACAAACCCTGTCAAACACATGAATTAGTAATATTAATGTATCTGGTAAACCAATAAAAAAAAAGGAAAAAAGTAGATTCTATACCATCCTGCCCAGGCGACAAACAGCTTTGGCCCCATGTCTGGTCTATCCTTGACAAAACTGTACAAGTAGGTGTACATGATAATTGTTGGCTCTGCAACTCCTAAGATCAAGAGAGGCTGTCCACCAAATATTGAGTGAATGATTCCACAGATAGCAGTAGAAGCAAGAGTTTCAACTGTACTCATTGCTCCATCTGTCATATGCAAAAGATATCCATATACCAACAATTTAATCCAACGCACAGTACATGATTATTGCATATGCGAAATAGGTATCAAGCACGTAAAGATTAGCACAACGGACCTGTTTCTCTACTCAATTGTTCTCCGAAAGCAATCACAGGAAGAGCAGAAGCAAAGAAAATGTATGCTGTTGGAGCCAGTATCCTAAAAATTCATTTACACAAGAAAACCAATATTTTCACCAATGGGTAAATTTTCAGCTCAAACATAAGATACAAATATTGTAAATACCTGACGCCTGTACCACATGAGTCAAGCCAGTCGCGTTTGTAGCATGTTATCCTTCCTTTAAAATCATCAATGACTCCCTTCAAGGGAGTTCTCGGTTTCTCCATAGGTGAAACTGCATAAAATTAAGAGGTATAAACATATACTCCAGTAATTACGGCAACGAAAGCATTAAATCACTTTATTCTTTATCAGGCTTGGCTGCAAATGCAATGATCAGTGGCTGCAGAAAAGCAGGAAAAAACATACCTAAAGAATTAACAAATGAGAAATCTTTACACCCCACGGACCCAGAACAAATCATATATGGTATTTCTTCTACTTCCTTATATGTCGGCATTTGTCATTTGAAAATACTTTCAAATATAAAAAAAAAAAAACGTGTTTTTAAAGTGTTTTCTATAAATTCTGTTTTCCGAAGAAGTGTTTTCAAAAGGTTTTTTATTTTTGACGCGCAAAAATAGTCAAATCTCTCTAACAAAAACACACATTTACCAAAACACATTTCCATTTGCACACTTCTTTGAAAAACTTTATTTAAAAGTTGTCCAAACGGCGAGAAATCCCCTCAAACCCGGGAGAGAATTTTGGAGATAACTACTTAATGAAAAAGACCAAATCACATGTTCACACCACAAAAAACAAATGTCCTTTATATAGGCGGATCCCTGATTTGAAATTTATGGGTTCTTACATTTATCTTTAAGTTTATACGTATATAACAATAATTGAATGCACAAATTTCTTAATACAGAATTTGGACAAAAGTTATTGGGTTCACAGAACCCAGCCAGACTCTTAATAGAGGCTGGTGACTCATTATACTACATTCTGAACTCATAATTTTATAAAGTGCAGGAATATATGAGTTTAGTACTAAGAACATTAAATGTTGACCGCATCAAATTTAAATTATGAATGCGGCTCGATATAGACTACACAAAAGGGAAATGAACAAACATAGGGGAAGAAGAATAGTACCAAATCAAAGGTAATGCAGGAGAGGGAAGAGAGAAGAAAGTGAAAAATGGGAAACAGAAGGAAATGGTGTTTTGGTTACTTTCCGGCGGCAAAAGATGCCGCCTGGAGAAGAAGATGGAAAGGGTCTAATAATAAATGGATGGGATATAAGAGGAAGAAAATAAAGCAATTAAAACTCTCTGGCCTTTCCTTTCTCTCTCTCTCTTCCTATTTTCTCTCTTTCTCTGCCTCCTATTTTTCCCTCTACCGCTAATGGCGGAGGAGAGGGAAAAGTTCTTTTTTTGGTTTTTTGTATTTTGGTTTTTTGTGTTTGAAACTAATGCTGTTATACCTTCATGGCTGCGCGCGGTTCGTGTAAGCCCTCTTTAATTACTTCTCTCTTTTCAGTCCTACTTGGAATTTATGGAGCAATGCCTTTTTTTATTTTCTTTTTGGGAAAATGGTGTCTTACTTTTATCCTATGAATCGTTAACAAATTATGTGTGAAAGTCTTTTCTTTTAAATACTGAAAGTTTGGATCCAATTAAAAATCAAACAAATTGGGACTAAAGAATGATAGTTAGTTCTTCTTTTTGTTTTGTTTTGTTTGCATTAAAGGCTCATAATATAAAAGAGATGTCTGAATTACAAAATAGAAATTGCGGAATATTAATATTTTATTTACAAAGTAATATTTATAAAACAATAAAAAACAGCATACCCTGGCCAGTCAGCAGCCCCAGGCATGCAAACTTGAGTATATTCTCTCTAAGCATAACAACCTACTCCTAGAATTTATGCACTAGGAATAATTTTCTGGCAAGTCTTGGCTTCGAAGCTCTCCTACAGTGGACATTTTGTAGTATGATTAATCTAACAAGTTTCTGCATTAAAAATTCTAAAATTTCTCTCTTGCCAAATGTAGTACATACTCCCAATCCCAGCTAACACCATTCTTCTACATGCATCTCTGTCACTGAACTCGTTTCTTTGTAATGTGTCATTCATTGTCCACTCTCCTCTTCCTGCCAGTTTCATAGTTTTCCTCTGACTTCAAAATGGGCAGCTCATCTACATTTTTAACTACATAAAGGACACTTCATATCATCTAAACAACCTCAAACTGCCCATCTTTCTTTGCTAATGCCGAATATTCAATAATTATATTTAAAATTCTATATTGTCAAAGTAACCCTTATTTTTTCTATTGATTCTTCTATTTTGTTCTCTTAATCCCATGGATGAATTAGCCTCCTTGGTTTGGATTATCTAAGAATATGAAATAAGAAAAGGAAAAGAGGAATTTGCACAACCTTTTTACCTTATATAACTAATCACTACACTTTTTTTTATACTATTAATTGTAAAAAGGTATTTATTCAGTAAATGTATATTAAATTGGTCCAAAGATACTCTTTAACGTAGTGTGATATTATTTATTTTGAGCTAAATTCGCATAGTTTTTTTCAAAAAACCACACTCCATTAATCTTATAGTATTATATTATATGCAATTATCCAATCTTTTCGGTTACCAACGAGGAATTTGTTCTTACATTCAACACAAAATCTATCGGAGTTACATGCATGTTTTGCAAACATTTACCTTTCAATCCCGAATGAAGTGTATTTGCGAAGTTATGATGTTAGCTATGTAGAAAGAACCCTGGAGGATAAAAGTTAATTTCCATAATGAGAGGATACCTTTCAATTAATGTGCATCCTTTAATTTGAATATATGTTGTCAGTTGTAAACCAATGAATATACTATCTTCTGTTCTGGAATTTGGTGTGTCAGATAGGGTTTGACAAAGGTGACCTTGTACACATATGTCAGACGCTAACTAAAGAGCGATAATAAGGGACCGCCTAGATATTAGCTAACATTATTTGATCAATTGAATCGAGGGGCACTATGATTCAGCACAACAACTGACTACAGCTAATTCAGCACAAGTTCACCTCCTCCGCCCATTTAGGGTCATATTATTGAAGTCAACCTAGGCAATAGACCTAACAAGATAACCAAAATAATGGTTGAAGATCGAATGGAGATTATCAGTTTGTTGTGAGAAAGTAAATAGGAGTAAAGGCCTAAGGGGCATTAACCTATTAGGAACTTAACTTACATACACCAACATTTCTTATACAGCTCATCTACATTTATATACTAGAGGCAACTCACCATTAAAAAGTGAGATTTATAATTTATTTATATATAATTTACTACAACATATAAAGTGACCTGATAATATATACAATTTTTTTTCTAACGATGATAGATATTAATTAAACTCGATAATCAAAAGGAAGGGAGTGTTTTTAATGTTTTGAGTTAAAGTAATTTTATTTATAAATATTTTTGGATACAATTTTGTTTGTTTTCTTGATGCTTTCTCTAGATTATTCTCCGTGATTCGGCGCTGGATCAACGTATTTCTCGAATATAGGATGATGCAGATCTTCATGAAATAGTATATTGCACGAATATATTTCTTGAAATATTTGATTGTCCAGAAACATCCGGTTGTATTTAAGTTGATCTTGATAAATTACGCCTCTTTATCACTTCGAGAAAAACAATATTCTATGCTTTGATGTTTTTGTGAATCGCGGGAGTTATGGAACTTTCGTGATAAAAGGAAGGAAGTTACAAGTAGAGATGTTTGTTTGATTATAACATTTTCAATCTCTACCAACACAGGAAAGAAGGAAGGGAATATTTTAAGTGTTTATTTGCTTTCCTTTTTGGCTGCACCAAACAACCATAGATGAAGAATATATAATCTTATGGTAAAAATGAGCTAACTAGCCAGTTCCCTTATCTAAGCACCTAACAGTTAACTACATTTAATAATGATGGATACTCCTATAATCAATTTAAATTTGGTGATTAATGTTGCTTTTGGTACTTTATCTAACTTGAGGAGTTTATAAAGAGGTTCATGCATGAACAATCAATGACTTCCTCGGAATGGGAAATAACTAAAATGTAAATATATAGCTTAATTTCATTGGGATATAATGATGTATGTTTGCATAAGAGGAGACGTTCATGAACTAGGATGAAATCAATAAGTTGTACTCATTGGGACATACAACTTCTTTCATTGAGATATTACCAAATGAATTTATTGTTTTCCTCCAAAGGAAAAAAGGATTCAAAATTCCTTTCAAAGAGATTGTTTGTCATTGTCTCTTTACTAATGATAGTACTAGTAGTATTAAAATAACCACAACTAGTGACGTACACCTTCCCTACCAGCTATTAGTCTCTCTTTTTGTATTTGAAACAAGTAATTAACATGGTAGCAATAGGATAGGTAGTTAAGCCCCAAGGCTAAAACATTAAAAAATTATTTGCACTAAACAACGAATATAAAATGCGCACATTTATCATTTCATATTGCATAATTAAGTAGTATCACTAGCTTTTAATTTTTATCTAGGTGCTCGGTCAATTATGAACACCGAATATTGGTAAACATTTACTAGTCTAAAATTACTATTTAAGCCGTTGATTAGGAAAATAATTCGCTGAAAATCTCTCCCGACATCAATTGTAGTGTAAATTATATTCATGAAAGGCTGAGAAAGAAGAGCTAACTCAAAAGAGCAGAAGACAAGAAAATTGTTAGTCATGGTAAAAAAACCGACCTATTTAAACTTTATTTTTATGAAATAAAAACAAATACAGAAGGAATGGAATATATGTTGGACAAGGAAATAAATGTTCGATCACATGAACTATCTTGGTGTCTCTCACAGACCAGACATTCTCCTATTAAACTCTCGCATGTTTTACCATATTCAAATGTACTGTAGGTGAGAGATCAACTCACAATTTTTAATATTGTCTGCAAAAAGTGCTTTTAAAGATGTTAATGAGATTACACAAATACGCATACAGATACTCATTGCACCTTTTTTAGTTATGCTACTTTTAGTCAGTTATATATGAGATATTGGCTCTTTCCAATATTATTTTACCTCCAATAAATATTTAGTCGGTTTTTCAAGAAGGAAGAGGTGAACTAAAGCTATTATTCAGCCCTAGTCCAAGGTAAAATACTGACCGGTGACTTTTTTTTTTTTTTTTTCCGAATACAAATTAAACATATGAACAGAAAATTAGGATTTGAAAGATATATTGCGAGGCACAAGATCAATAAAAGAACATGGGGAAGTGCAAAAAAAAAGGGTTTAGAAATAATGTGAACAAGGTACAACTGAATTAATAAAAAAGGATACACTAAAAAGGGTTATCCAAATCTTGCTTCTTCATGCATGAACGTCATGATTTGATCCTTAGAACTGAAAAAGAAGTAAGCACACTTACTGCATGTGATTTGTTGTTTCTCACCCTTCATGTGATAGGTTAGTTTTATTACTTTATTGGCAATATGTGTGTTATCCAATAAAAGTAAAAGATAGCGCCTCTACCCCTTTCTCCTCCTAATTCTGCCCTTTTTCTTTTCCTTCTCTTTCTTCCCCACGTCCATGTTTGTTGATTTTAGTGGTTAATTAATTAGTGTATAACGTAAGGAAAATGAAAAATCATGAATAAACAAAAAGAACGAAAAAGAATGACAAATCAAAATTTAAATAATTTTCGATGTGATGCGTGTGTAATGCACTTTACATTGTGAGACTAATAATCTCATGTGGTATTTATTTCACTTCAAACAAAAATAAGAAGGTAAATAAACGCTCGTAAAGTTTCGGCGTGTAATCGAATTTTCCGAACAAATTTACGGCGGAACGCATGTATTTTGCCTTACTTTATTAGGTAAGGAAAAACATACCATGACATGGAATTTTAATAATCTGTTGCCTATTCCTTGCCTTTATGCATGTGACGTGAGTAATCAAGGAGAAGTAGTCAGTCTCAGATATGTAAACATAGAGTTGTCCAGCAAAATTCATTTGAATAAATTGAAAGAATAAAATAAGAACCTTAGCTTGTCCTTTTGTTTTCTGTTAATGTTGTAATGTTCGTTTACTTTTCTACTAGTATATTTTTATCTCATATTTTTTTAATTCTCATTTGAGCTACTTCTTTCGTTTTTTCCTACCTCTTATAACTACATATATACATAAATAAATTGTAAGACATAGAAATCTCACTTTTCTCTGTGAATGGTAATTTGGATGATACTTCTGTTTGAAGAATTAGAATTTGGGTATAGGTACTGGATGTACTTTAGGGGTAATTTTTTAATTTATACAAGTTAAACAGGAAAAAAGTATCTTCAACTAAGTACACGAGAACGGAAAAATGGAAAAAGAAAATCATAAAAATGGAATATGCAGTTTACACAAAAAGATCATAAAGTTGCATGAGTAAATAGCTCACAGAACAAAATGTTGATTGTAAAGTAAGAGAGGCCCAATAAGGGCAAAAGAACCTTTGATAATTCGCTATGTTTGGACTTTGGAATGACACAAGTTTAAAATATTATTCTTAAAAGTATTTTCTGGCATGGTTAGTAAATAGAAAAATTAAAGATCAATAACAATTATAACAAATCAGTGTTTGATGAAATTTTTGAATATTAAATATTAGTTATAATGTTTATATGTTAATTCGAGTAAGTAATATAAAAATTAAGCATTAAAAGTAATTACTAAGAAAAATGACTCGTGTTCATTAGAGAGGGAAGTTATTTATTTTCGAGAATCTTACAGAACTGTCCCAAATAAGTCTCTAATTTACCAAACTCTAGCCATTAATCATAGACTTACTAAAACTAGCCAAGCACATACAAAAATTGAAAATCCAAATGAATAAGGTTCTTTCTCTCCAAGAATCACACGCAAAGACCTCCTTCCATATTTTTAAGCGTGATCAGCATTCAGCAACATTAGATGCAAGACGGAAAGGAAATTTCATGAATGAGGTAGCAAACAAGATGGTGAAATATTATTAAAAAAAAATTCAAGATTCCAAAAAACTAACCAAAAAGGACATTTTCAATGCGTATGGTTGAAATTCATTAAAAACATAAAGATGAGTCAATATACAAATTTGAGAAAAATTGGAGGTGATTTGGACTGATTTGGTATCAAAATTCATAGTTAAAATCGAGTTCAAAAAATTCTTCTGCGACACATGTATCAAACATGTATCACGCGTGTATCGCACATACATGTATACATGTGATACACATTTGATACAAATATGATATATATGTGATACACAAATGATACACATATCAGTTTTTTTCCATGTTCATCTTCTACTTCGAATTTTTAATTCAAACCACCTCAAAACTCTACAAAATCATCCCAAAACTGAGATTCAAACTCCTTAAGATGTACCCAATTTATTCTAATAACATCCACTCAAAAGAAAATAAAAATTTGATATTTTTTTGGCTATAAATAGCTAATTAGATTTAGTAATATTTCATGAATTGGCCAAATTTTGTTATAAGCTACTTATAAATGAACATAAGGGTAGTTTCCCTTTATTTTTCCCGTCGATGAAAAATGTCTCCGTAAAGCTAGTAGGTTTGGGTTGTAGTAATTTTATGAGCATGCCCATTTTGACAGCTCTAATAGTTACCAGAATTATGGTGAAAATAGCACAGGCTAGTCAGTTTTCGGATTGGTAATTAAAAGATAGTCAGCGTCTGCAAAGTCATTGAAAAAAGCCACTATTTTGTTGCAACATGAAAAGTTCCAGCATAATATACTGGAGATTGGTGCACCTGTGTATGAACTTCCAGCATATCATGCAGGAACTCTAACGCACGAAAAGTTCCATCATAATATACTGGAGATTGGAGCACCTGTGTATGAACTTCCAGCATATTATGTTGAAACTCCAACACACAGAAAGTTCCAGCATAATATACTTGAGATTGGTGCACTTGTGTATGAACTTGCAGCATATTATGCTGGAACTCCAACACACAGAAAATTCCAACATAATATACTGGAGATTGGTGCACTTGTGTATGAACTTGCAGCATATTATACTGGAACTCCAACACACAGAAAGTTCCAACATAATATACTGGAGATTAGAGCACTTGTGTATGAACTTCCAGCATATTATATTGGACCCGTATATTATGCTGGAAGTCTAGTATATTATACTGGAAGTCTAGTATAATATACTAAAAATCCAATATGTTATGCTGGAGATTGGAGCACCTATGTATGAACTTCTAGCATATTATGCTGGAACTCCAACACACAGAAAGTTCCAACATAATATACTGGAGATTGGTGCACTTGTGTATGAACTTCCAGCATATTATGTTGGACCCGCATATTATGCTGGAAGTCTAGTATATTATACTGAAAGTCCAGTATAATATACTGAAAGTCCAGTATGTTATGCTGGAATATTTTCTAGATTTTGAGCAGTATTTTCGTTCGAATTTATCTTTACATGAAAAGTAACAAAAATTCGATTACTTTTAAAACTGTGACTATTTTCAATTACCACTTATAAAACTGACTATTTTTAAATTTCACTCCGAATTATGACACTTTGGAAATTTTTAGTTACAAAAATTCTTCACATGTATTAGCTTTCATTACTTCACTTGTACAGGAAGTAGCTTCATCAATTTTCTTTTCTTTTCTTTTCTTCTTTTTTCCATCTCTACCTGGCATTACAGAAATACCAGCAAATTATACCTCTTTAAATAACTAGTGATTTGTCAATAAAACTTCAAGAGATGAGGGGTGTTGGAGCTGGGAGGAAAAGGGGTCACATTTTTTTTTATGGCCACATTGTTGCATCCATTTTCAGAAATAGAGACCGTTTTTTTCTTGTCACAAAACTTTTTCATGTTCTGTTTATTTTTTTCTTTTTCCCCTTCTCCTACATTCTGTATTTTTCCTTCTACACTTCATAAGATGGTGCGAGAGCGCCTTAGATATTTACACTTTACAGCAACAAAGCAATACAATTTAACACATCAAGAGAAGAGCTTCACGATTACGGCCAAGCAGACTCAATGCAGTTGCAGCTATGTGATTTCCCGTCAACCCTGCAACAGCAAGCTGCTCTGTTGGTGATGCTTGCTCAATATAGTTGTCCGGCAAAGTGATTGGCCGCCACTAAGAACAGAAAGAAGTTTAGGCTTTAATAGACCCTATAATAGCATATGAAAACTATTTAAAGATGATACACAGAGGAGAAATGAAGTTTCAGAATACACTCCAAGTAAAATATGTTCATTCAGATTCAGGAACGTTGGAATGAGCTTGGAAAGGGGGGGG